>OOFE01035770.1:3931-23364 GCA_900323365.1 Monocentris japonica | reverse complement strand
GTTTACACTGCTTGGACAGCTCTTTATCCTTTATTACTACTGAGAGGAATGAGTCTGTCTGTGTGTGTCTCCTATCTGTTTGCAGGCTGTATCTTGTTGACGCCCCACACCAGATCTGGATGTTTCACCCAAGCGTCCTTACTGTGTTTTTTCTTTTTTTCTTTGTTTATGTTCCATTTCACTTGCCCACCCTCGCCACCTATTGCATGCCTGACTGCCCTGGTAGGGGGATCCGAGTAGCCTCTCCCAAGCTTTATTGTTTTCATAATGTGGCCATTGTGAAGCCACAACGGGCTGGAGGAGACAGGCTGGGGTGGATCTTCAGCGACAGGGGAAGCTTGAGCCTTACCGCAGATGGGTTGATGACTCTATCGACCTTGTAGGGACCCACGTAGTGGGGAGCCAGCTTATGGGACTCGACCTGAAGGGGTAGGTCCCGGGAGGAGAGCCAAACCTTCTGCCCATGTTGGTAGGTGGGCGCAGGGGTCCGGTGGTGGTCTGCAAGGCATTGGTTCTTAGCCGCCAAGCACCGGAGGGCCGCCCGAGCAGCCTTCCAGATATGGCGGTAACGCTGGAGGTGAACCTGCACCGATGGTACCGCTATTTCCTCCTCCTGAGCGGGAAAGAGGGGAGGTTGGTAGCCCAAAGAGGTTAGGAAGGGGGACATACCTGTGGCGGCGCTGGGAGGGAGTTGTGGGCGTACTCCACCCATGGCAGTTGTGAGCTCCAGGAGGAGGGATGGCAGGCGGTGACGCAGCAGAGAGCCGCCTCCAGGTCTTGGTTGGCCCGCTCCATCTGCCCATTGGACTGGGGGTGGTAGCCAGACGAGAGGCTAACGGTGGCACCTAGAGCCTGGCAGAAAGCCTTCCATACCTGGGAAGAGAACTGCGGACCCCAGTTAGAGACGATGTCCTGGGGGATCCCGTGGAGCCGGAACATGTGGAGCACCAGGAGCTCTGCAGTCTCAGCAGCAGAAGGAAGCTTGGTGAGAGGAACAAAATGAACCACCTTGGAAAACTGATCAACAACAGTCAGAATAGTGGTGCTACCAGCAGATGGAGGGAGGCCAGTGACGAAGTCGACAGTGATGTGGGACCAAGGATGGCTGGGAATGGGCAGTGGGCGCAGCAGGCCAGCGGGGGGTTGATGGGAGGACTTGCTGGGGGCACAGACAGAGCAGGCGGACACGAAGGCTCGGGTGTCCTGGGACATGGAGGGCCACCAGAAGCGTTGTTTGATGAAGGGTGCGGGTGAAGCCGGATTGACAGGTGAGCTTGGATGAGCGTCCTCACTGGAGAACTTGGGACCTAGCGGAATCTGGCACAAACAAGCAGCTACCTGGGTCTGGGTGGCTGCGCTGTGCTTCCCGGACGAGGCCCTCAATCTTCCAGGTGACCGCTCCCACCACACAAGACAAAGGGAGAATGGTCTCTGATTTGGGGGTGGGCTTCTCGGGAGCCCACTGGTGGGAGAGAGCATCTGACTTGGCATTGCGGGAGCCGGGGCAGTAGGTGAGGGTGAAATTGAATCTCCCCAGGAACAGTGCCCATCGTGCTTGAGTCGAGTTGAGTCGTTTGGCGGAGCGGAGATAGGAGAGGTTCTTGTGGTCCGTCCAGACCACAAATGGTTGCTCCGCCCCCTCGAGCCAATGCCTCCATTCCTCCAAGGCTAGGACCACGGCTAGGAGCTCCCGGTTATCTACATTGTAGTTCCGCTCTACAGGGGAGAGGCGCCGGGAGAAGAACGTGCAGGGGTGCAGCTTCTGATCACCCGAGGATCGTTGGGCCCCAACGCCGGAGCTGGAGGCGTCCACCTCCACCACAAACTGGCTCAAGGGGTCTGGATGTCTCAGGACCGGGGCGGACGTGAAGAGCTGCTTGAGGTGGTTGAAAGCCGTGTCCGCCTCGGGAGTCCAGGTGAAGGGGGAGGCTATGGAGGTGAGCCGGGTAAGCGGGACTGCCACCTTGCTGTAGTCCCTGATGAACCTCCAGTAGAAGTTTGCAAAGCCGGGAGGAGGGAGTCGGCCACTCGGCCACTCAGCCACGGCCTGGATCTTCGCTGGGTCCATCTTCACCTGCCCCTGCTCGATAACATAGCCCAGAAAGCTCACAGAAGACACATGAAATTCACACTTTTCGGCTTTAATGAACAGCTTATTTTCCAACAGGCGACAAAGCACCAACCTGACATGCTGGATGTGTTTCTCCATGTCCCAGGAGAAAATCAGGATGTTGTCAAGGTACACGAAGATGAAGCCGTTCAGCATATCGCGGAGGACGTCATTGACGAGTGCCTGGAAGACTGCTGGGGGGTTGGTGAGGCCGAAGGGCATGACGAGGTACTCAAAGTGGCCGAGGGCGGTATTGAAGGCCGTCTTCTTGCTTACATGGCCTCCCTCTCCGGACGGGAGAGGTTGTAGAGTCTACTGGTAGGCAGGGGAGCTCCGGGAAGCAGGTCGATGGTGTAGTCGTAGGGTCAATGAGGTGGCAGGGAGAGGGCCCGCTGCTTACTGAACACCTCCCCAAGATCGTGAGAGGTCGGAAGGCTCAGGAACAGGAGCGGCCGCAGACTCACTGGGGGCTAGAGCAGACAGGAGACAATGGGAATGACAAAACACGCTCCAACTGATAACAGAACCAGAGGACCAGTCTATATGGGGGTTGTGGAGCACCAGCCAGGGCCAGCCCAGCACCACCGGAGTGTGGGGAGATGAGATGACGTGGAGCTGGATGCGTTCCCAGTCATTCCCAGACAGGACCAGCGTGAGAGACACATAGCGGTGGGTTATCTGGGCCAGGAGTTTGCCATCCAGCACATTGACCGACAGAGGGGAGGAGAGAGGTTCGGTGGGGATCCCGACCTGGGAGACAAGCGTGGAATCAATAAAGCTGGCATCAGCGCCAGAGTCCACCAGGGCAAGCACAGGGAGTGTCTTTTTAGACCAAAGGAGGGAGGCGTCGAGCTGCAAGCAAGGCTGGGAAAAGGGCAGTGGTATGGCTCATCAGGGTGCTCACAGTCACTGATGAGCCTCCCCTTTGGCCGGAGAGGACAGGCAACCAGGAAATGGCCAGCCTGGCCGCAGTAGAGGCAGGTTCCCAAGTCCATCCAGCACATTGACCGACAGAGGGGAGGAGAGAGGTTCGGTGGGGATCCCAACCTGGGAGACGAGCGTGGAATCAATAAAGGTGGCATCAGCGCCAGAGTCCACCAGGGCGAGCACAGGGAGTGTGTTTTTAGACCAAAGGAGGGAGGCATCGAGCTGCAAGCAAGGCTGGGAAGCAGGCAGTGGTATGGCTCATCAGGGTGCCCACAGTCACTGATGAGCCTCCCCTTTTGGCCGGAGAGGACAGGCAGCCAGGAAATGGCCAGCCTGGTTGCAATAGAGGCAGGTTCCCGAGTCCATCCTCCGGCGGCATTCCGCCGGGGAAAGATGGGTCCAGGCAAGCTGCATAGGCTCCTCTTCGGGGAAAAGATTAGCTCGGGCATCCCCACTACCCCCCGGGAGATGGGTAATTCCCCTGGGGAAACCCGGCTCGGGCTGCCACTGGGAGAGCATATCGGACACTCTGATCGCTAGCTGGATAGCCTCATCTAGGGTCCCTAGTTCCCCTCGGAGTGCCACCTCCCTACTAACTTCCCGGCTGAGTCCGTTCTGAAAAGCAGAGAGGAGGGTGCTGTCATTCCAGCTGGATTCTACGGCCAACCCGCAAAACTTGCCTATGTATTCCCGAACACTAAGCTTACCCTGCCGGAGTCTAAGCAAGAGTTTCCCTGCTCGCTGTCCATGTACGGGGTGGTCATAGACCCACTTAAGCTCTGCTGCAAGGGCTGTGAAGGACTGAGCTGTGGGGGAGCCTTGCTCATAGAGAGCATTATATAAGCTGAGGGGGGCTCCCTCTAACAAATTGACGATGAACACTACCTTGGTTGGGCACTAAAAGTTAGGTGACACTGAATCAAAAACTCACGGCAGGTGTTGGGATCGCCAGAATACTTTGCACGGGGTGGAATGTGGGCTCCGAGATGGGAGACACAGGAAAATGCGATTAGGACAGTAGTGACAAAACACAGGGCCAAGTGACAAGAGCAGCTGAGAGAGTGACCACCACGGTAGTTGGCGGAACAATCTGGCGATGAGTGGTTGAAGAGCCGGGGTATATAGAAGAAGAAGAACTGGTTGATGAATCAACTTTATTTGACACTAACACTCACACGTGTACACATGCAGTGAATTTGTTTCTTCGCATCCTACCTCTGACTAGATACACACACATCACCCCACACACATGCACTTTTCCGGTGAGAGGACAGCGCAGGCAGCAGCTACCAGACAGCGCGCCTGGAGCAGTTGGGGGTTAGATGCCTTGCTCAAGGGCACTTCGGCAGTGTTGGTGGGCACCGTAGCTGTGGCACCAGTCATTTTTCAATCACCAGCTCACAGCTGGAATACACCCTCCTCGTGGTGCCGAGGATCGAGGCAGTGACCCTTCGGTGATGGGTCGGTCTCGCTAACCGCTAGGTCAACCTGCACTGCGGGTAGATTGAAGACAGGTGTGGAGGAAAGGCAGGGCCGGGAGAGGGAGCCACACCCACACCACACACACACAGACACAGACTGACAATGAGAGACAGACAGGGGGGGTGGCGATACACAAGGGAGGCAGGGACACAGAAAAACACAAGGAAAACCAGGAGTCGGGGCTGGAACCGTGACATTTTCCCCCAAAAAGGTCTTGTGGGAGTTCTCCTTTGTTCTCTGTGAGGGTCCAAGGTTGGGGGGTCATTTGCCGTCATTTATTGTTTTCATTGTGAAGCCCTTTGAGACTGTAACCATCATTAAGGGCTATACAAATAAACTTCACTTGACATTGAAGTATACCCAGTCAACCGTCTTTCCTATGTTCAAGACCTGTGAAGAGTGTTCCATGCAGCTGACTGCATATTTGATTCCTTTTTAAATGTTGGCTTTTCATATTTCACACTGGCACGGTTTAAAATGAACTTGATTTTGAGCCTGATTTTAAAATGGATTAAATTAGCCTTGGGCCAAGCTCTAAGGATAACCCTGGGCTAAGAATGTACAGGGTGAAAATCACTACCTGAAATGATGCTACCGCAACCAAAACTAAAAGTATAGCAGTATATAGCAAAAGTGTAGTAGAGGTACAGGTATAGTGGAGATATGGTAAGGATAAATGGACAAGAACTGAAGCAAAACTTGGGGCATTTGCTGCCTTGAGCTAGTATTCCACTGCATTTCATGCAATTACATTGCATGAAAGGAAGTTCACATCAAGTGGAAATACGGATAAGTGGAGAGGCAGCGAGGCAAAATTAATAACGTGGGCAGCCACGAGGGATAAAACTATTGAAGAGAACTATGGACCAAGGGAGAAATAATGAAGCAAAAGTGAGGATGTATGTGTCCATGAGAAGGGAGGATAGGAGAATAATCCTTGATTAATTATGCACTAATACCGCAGCAACCAACTGACCAACTACTGAACTCCTATGGGGAGAAACATAGTGCTTTATTTCTCTCTCTATTCCTCTCTGTCTGCCTCTTTCTCATTTGCTCTCGTCTTCTCTCCCTCATTCTGGTTTGCCGACTCCAACTTTCTTTCCCTTTAACGTCCTCCTCTGTCTTCTCTCTCTCTTAACACCATCTTTTCCATCCCTTCCTCAACTTGCTTCTCTCTTTCCATTTCTTTCTCTCATCCCTCTTTCCAACCCCTTTTCCTTGTCTGTGTTCCCCTCCCTCTCTTCCCAAATCCAGTGTCAAGAAGGTTAATCAGAAGTTTGTCCAATCAAACATCCCATGCTAATACCCTAGCTCTCTCACACATATACATACATACACACCAGCTAGCACTAATACCACTGAGATTTTCCCTTTAAGGCTTCATCTACAAAGCCCTAAACTGGGGCTGTTTCTCCATCGCCTGATTGTATTGCCCTCACAGCGACCTTGAGAAAAGTCGTTGGGGAAAACATCAAGGTGAACGAAACAGTCCCTGCATTCTCAATGAAGCCCAGTGTTAGTCCTCAGGCACAAGAGTTGATCAGAGAGGATTCGTGGGATATATACGCGAGAAGGCAGGGAACAAGAGCGAAGAGCCCAATAGGTCAATCAAAGGACGACGTGGAGTTAAGGATCAACATTGTCAAGGACTTCCAACTGTCAAACAGAATCAATTTCTGCGGGCCCGGGAATGTCAAGTCGCAGTCAATTTAAATCCACAGCATGACTGGGGCACAGATCAGCCTATGCTGCAGAACCGGCGAGGTTTTGGAGCTCTCGCTGGGAGAGGCGTCGAGGCATGATGCAGCAAATTGCAACATAGCATTTTGAGTTCAGTAACTATAACTGCGCAGCTGACTCAGACCACTGTTGGATTTGGACTGAAGGCATTGACTAAAATAGACAAGTAATGGAATCGTGTCCATTAACATCCCGATATTTTTCCTAAAGAAAATACCGTCATGTCAAATGAGTGTGTGTACTAATGCACAGGAGACAGTCAAAGACTTTGGTCGATATATGGCCTAAAAGCCCTTTTGTGGTTTCCATTGCCTTGTTCCATTTGATTCATAGAGTGCTCCCCCCTCTGTCTCTCCCCACCGCCAGCACAATGCTTTGGACATGAATTGCTTCTTCAACTTTTGCAAATGCGTAATATGCGATGTCTGAGGACACTGATTATGCTGCTCTGGCTTCCCGCAATACAGCCTGACAGTCCGATGCAATGTAAAGTGATTTGTTCCTGAATTAATGCAGTCGTTGAATAATCTCATAAGAATAAGGTAACAATGGCTGTCAGAGTCTGTTAGACCTTCCCTCCTCAGGTACCGAAGGACAGGAAGTTCATGGCTGCCATAAGCCAAGGGAATTAATCAAGCATACCTGCATTTAATTTCTTCGGCCCATTTTTCATCTGCAGATGCTTGGACGTAAATCTAAATGCACTTTAAACAGCCAGTTATTTATGGTATGGGGTTACTGTTGCAGTGTAACTGAGAGGGCTCAAACATAAATACCCCCCACTTCTCTAGATAAACTATAAATCACTGTTATCATAAATGAGTAATTTTTTCATCTTTAGTAGTGTGGGGCTAAATCTAAATCATAGATCATGCTACTGCTTTTCTGAAGTATGTAGCGGGGTATGGCGCCTTGGTCCTTTGCATTTCAAGCACGGGGATCAACCTTTTTGTCTGATAAACTTAAAATCATCCTTTCATATTGAGGCGTATCGAGTACCGCACATGGTTTAGCAATATCTGATACGCAATACTGGAAACTCAACTCTCTCTGCTCTCCTATTTTTGGGGTTTCATTAATTAGAAATGAGAACATCCATGTGTTTTCAGTTTACCAATATTTACCAAGCATGTATGCACAATACTCAATACTCAATTCAGCATGCTTCAGTTTAGTAAACTGAAAACCCCAGAATGTTACTGTCTTTTCCAGTTTTCATTGGGTAGACCTCAGAAAAATACTAACGAGGAAAAAACTACCCATAACGCTGTATGACATGAATGATCAGTCACAGATATGCCCTCATGTGCACATACCGCACTGAAATTTAACATCACAAACACACAGCACTATGTTTTTTTCAGCCACAAATACATAATATTTTTTATGACCCCCTGCATATGAAACGTGTGGTACTCCTAAAACACTGATCAAAAGTACTAAGCTTTCAACTTGCAGTTTTTAGATTTTATTTATTTGAACAAACGAGATAAAATGAACACATACACCCAGAGGTTTCACAGATTGTGCACACTAGATTAAAAAACAACCCAGAGGCAATCATGGATTTCTCTCTTCAAAAGAGTTCAGCACAAAGATTTCATAAGATAAAGAAAACAAAGTGATATTGCAGAAGAATGCAGCATCGAGGTCAACAAAATAATATAATGTGGACTTCTACTTCTAGTATTGTAATACATACATAGTCGGCACTCACTGGAAGTCAGTATGCTGGTGATTTCAAGTGGATGGATGGATGGATGATGATGATGATATTCACTTTATTACTCAACACTTCATTACTCAACACTAAAGTGACAGCAACTCTAAAGTGTTAAATAGTCAGTAGTTGACTCCTGGGCTGCAGGGCACCCAGAAATTTCATTACAAATAAATACAAGCATGTCCACAGTACAAACCAGTAGAGAGCATTTATATTAACTTATTGTAGTTATTGTCAGTTTGCCGATAGTATGTTTACGGTTTTAATTATACAAACATTTCTCAGAGGCAGATATATGCTCTGGAGGCAGAAATAACTTCATTGGTTGAGTTAAACCTCAATGGGCAGAGCCAAAGAACTGCCATATTTCTGGCTAAGTAACATTCAACTGAAGCCCAGAAGAGGTAGCTAATATTATGAAGCCTAGCATTCTTGCTATTCTTGCTATTCTAGTTAGCCTAGTTGACCTTCCACGTTCAACCTAGCCATACTAGTGAATAAATATCTAGGTGAGGTGACCCTGATCCTGCTGACCTTCCAAGATCATGAATGCAATGGTCATGAGTTCCTTCTTTGCCATTCAGGATTGCCAGTTAGCTAACTTATGCTCTGAAAAACTATCTACTAAAAACGAGGGAGGGGGAGGATGGATTACCGAAATATGATTTATTTTATATTTGAGAGGTGTTGGTTATCAAAAAAAGTTTGAATGGGCACGGCGCTAGTGTTTGACTTCCTCTCCTGCATCTTTCTTTTAACATTCAGGCAGAGATGTGTGAGGCATTTTAAGTGAAAAGGGTTTGTTTCCACGATTCAGTCAACACAAGACACTTTCTCGAGAAAGACACCGAGATTATTCCACTCCGAGACGAAGGAAATATTTGCCCCCTTCAAAACATGCAAGGACACCTCTCAAGGTGAGGGACTGTCTGAGCAGAATTTCATTTAACCACAAAGCAATTACAATGTGAGGGAGGCATGCGTAATGTTTTCACCCCCTGCTACAGAGGTCAACCAACAACAATATGACCTGCCCTGTCCATCCAAGAAGTTTGCATAGCACCATATGCAACTTGGCTTTTCAGGTGGATGAATTCATGGATAGATATATAGATAGATGGATGAAGGCTTGCTTAAAAGAAATTTTCTCACAAACTTACTCATACTGTATTAACTCACTCCCATATAAATGCACAGATATTGCAGCACACAAGATTATTTGTCTGAAAAAAACCTAAACAGAATGTAAAGTCAATTGCGTGAAATGCATAATTGCATGTTTTTATTCAGAGCATTTCCATGGATTGAAAAAGTGACACTGGGAAAAATGTATGCCAAAAGAAGACACCCAGACATGTTTATGTTTTGCAACACTTTGCTGCAGACTGGATAATGAATTATCTACAACCTAAGACAGAGGTCAAAGCTCCAAATTGCTGAACTACAAGCAAGTCCTCATAATGTGTCAGGCTGTCAGGCGAAAAAATGAGAGAAAAATGAGGGGAAAAAAGTGACACAACCAGAGGTTATATTTACTCTCTTTTTCATGTTTTCCCTTTTCCTCTACATATCAACAACTGGCTGGAGGTAATACAGGCACAGTAATAGGAAAGATCAGTATTTTGCAGAACTAATTGCACAGCCTTGTGGTGGTTTGTTGGGGCGGGTGTTTTGTTTAGGCAAGCTGGCATATGATGCAGTAAAAAAAAAAAAAGAAGCAATTTATGTGAGTGCAACTGTAGGCAGCACAATACAATGCAATACATTATTGTTGTTATTGCTTACATGGTTGAGTGATTGTATATTTTGCTGACTTGATAACTAGCTCTAGTCATATAGCACACAGTAGGCACAAGCACACACATTAAATAGGTTGGTGGCAGCACAGTAGCAGCTGCTGGGAAGTCAGTGCAGATACTGGTAGTAATTAAATGCCTTGCTTAAGGGCCAAATAATGAATGTTGCTTAGTTTAAAACTTATTTTAAGTTGTTATTAAATTGGTTTTGGGATTGTCCAATCCAAGATAGGTGTATAAGCAGGAGATAAGAATTGTTGGAGGAAGTTTTGTATTACACTGCCATTTGCCACAAGCCACATCTGCATTTAGTTTATCAGAATAGAAGAGGCATTGCATGTCTAGTTGGTTAACATGAATCTATTATGAGACGAGGCATCAACACAGTGGAGGCAGTGGCTACAATTTAATTCAGAAGCCACGACTCACTGTATTGTAATGTTTTTATTATCAGTTCCAGGCAGTCACTGACAGGTCTGGTGTCTGTAACCATGTGTTCACACGGCGAGCAACACAATCAACAAGCCAAAGGAAGTCCATTCATTTCCTCCAGAGCTGAGCAACCAGGGGAAACTCAACCGATGTGTGGACTTGTCCACGAGCTTATCAGCTGAGAAAACCCGGCCATGGCTGAACTGGTCATCGGCCACCAACAGCCAATCAGATTTCAGTGTTTCCTTGTTTCCTTACTGATGCAATTTCAGTGTTTCCTTGTTTCCCCACTCATGTGATTTTGTTCTATGTACAACAGTTCCACCTGGCAAGTGCCAAATGACTAAAATCACACAGTTGATTACAGCGATTCAAAGCTTCCTAGTTCTCTACAACTTTTATTTTCAAAAACTACGTCTCATAAACGATGCTTGGAGAATAGTTGCGTCGTGTTGGGATCTATTGTAAGCTCTGAAATAATTGCATTAATTTCTGTTTATTTTCAATTAATGCTACCTAATTAGCGCTTGATAGCTAACAGCAAAATATTATGAAAGGCCAAAGCAGCAAAAAATACATATTTTTTTTATTTTTGCTTGGTCAAAACTTTGTAGCTGCAGATCACATATATACATAGATGCCATCGGAGCCTCTCATACCACCCGCAATCGGTCAGAATAAAGCGACCCGCAGTGTGAGTGCATGAGTGCAACCACCCAGGGCAGTTTTTGGTCTGCTTCTCTGACTTAATATTTCTCCATCTGTTGAGCTTTCTCTCCACTCTCTGAGCTACACTGACCTTTCCAATCCCGGTCTGATCCTCCACCCTCAAGGTCACCACCACCCCCACATATCATTTGTGACAACTGTAATGAAGGAGACGGTATGTGCCAAGCTGAAAAATCACTTGTCTCTGTAAGGCTGCATTACTACTTGACCATGGTTCAACTGTTTTCACTATTTTCCTTCAAAGGATGAAGTTGGTAGTAGTTAGATCTTAGATCTGTGACCTTTGCAATCACACTGTAGATACTGAACAGACTTGATGGAAGGGCATGTGAGACAAGTTGCTGGCTCTGGTCCTGGTTTGCATGGTTTGTCTTGGAACCATAAAGTGTCACAAAGAACCTCAAATTACCACATAGTACCACAAAGGCTCATATTTGGACTCATACCAATAACACCATGACATAATAATAATCCACAGATAGCCAACACTGTTACGGTTTCACCTGATATCAAACTAGAATTACAAAGTAGAATCATGCACTCATTTGCTTACATTTGTAACTGTTGACAACGTCAACTAGTCTGAAACCACAAGCTTTTATCCAAAATGAGTCATTTATCACATTGCCATATCAATTAGTAAACAGCTGCCTCGTAGTGTCTCCAGGAAAGCAGTCAGCAGCAGAGTCAAGCAGCAACAGCCACAGGATGACACCACCTTCAAAATAAAAGACTAAATAACAAAATAAAAGACTCAATTTTGAAAAAAAAAAAAAAATTGAATTTCTACATATTTCTCCTAAATGTCTCTTTATTTTCACTTTGGTACACTGCATTACTGAAACAACATATGTTCATCAATAACATATGTTGGATTAAGGATTTTACTTTATTTATTTTATTCTGGCTTGGCACTGGTACAAATTAGCTCATTAAACAGAATCTAACCTGCCTGGGAAGTTCTCTACATTGCAACTAATATTCACAGTAATAACAATACTGGGTAAACTACCCAGTTAAACATTATTAAATGGGAGATTAAAACTATCCTGCGTCTTCATCTACAGCAGACAAGTTCATAAATCATTAACATGCCAAGACATTATTAGTATTATATGTTATTATGTTATGTTATTAAGATTTTGCCGTCTTGTGTGTTTATAGTTTGTAGTTAACCTGAATATAGCGTATATAACCCCTGTGGGAGATATTTTGAAATATTGAAGAAGCAGTGTAAGCATAACTTAAGATGAGGAAAACACCTAAACTTTGTACCAAGGCTGCAAACTCACCAAGGCTACAAACTCATGTATGCTCAAGGTGTGCCCATTCTGATAAAGGTATATGTTTCTTTTAGTACCTGAGCCAACTCTAGTAAATAATGAGATCGAGAACTGAGGGTTTTGAGAACTGAGGGTTTCTCTCCCCCATTGCATGTATGCCGTGCCAATAGCTGGGGCACGATGACACCATTAGATTTGGTGGGCCAAGCAAATCCTGATGTACAAAACAGAAAAGTAGAAGGTGAGGAGGAAAGCAGTAGGGGGAGTTTGAAGAGGACCCCACCAAAGGAGAGATTAATGAAATACATAAATATGGAGGCTTTATGATTCAGCCTTAGTTGCTCCATGGACCAGCTTGGTTTATTGTACTTTGTTGATTATTACAGTAAACCTAAAATCATATTGAACTCTATTGGTTTTGTCTGAATTATTTACTAAGTGTTGAACAAGTGACAACTTTGAGGAAGCAGTGTGGATGAAGACCGGAGGACTTCTAGCCCAGCCCACACCCCACTAGCCTATGTCACCAGATGGTAATCTGATGACCGACTACAGCTACAACGTTGTTGGTTGGTAAGTCAGAAATTGAGAGCGGAGGTAATAAAATTACCCACCAAAGGACGTAACCAAAAGGTCTTCGGTTGGTAAATCTTGAAATTACCAAAAAGTTCCAATAACTACTAATAACTGCTATTATGAAATGTGTTAGCTAGGAAGCGTACCACAAAGTACCACAAAGATAATGGTAAAAATGGTCTTGTACCGTGTGAGGGTTCAGCACTTTAATGTCTTGCCTCTCGATCCAGTCGGGACATCACTATTATTTAAAATGCTTGATTTTTATGACTTGAATCTTGGTGTCCTCTTGCCATGTGAGCTGGTCAACCAATCAAATCTGAATGCAGACCAGCAATTAGCCAATGAGAGTTGGCTATACCAGAGAAGAAAAAACGTGTGGTCATAAAAATGCTCCACCTCCGTGTTTGTTGTGGTTCTGTGTTGTAGTAGCATGAGAGATAATGCTTTCAATAGATTAGGCCAGTGGTTCCCAATCCAGTCCTTAAGTACCCCTTGTCCTGCAGGTTTTAGCTCCAGCTATACTCAGGCATACCTGAGGTGTGCCTGAGCAGAGAAAACCTGCGGCGCAAGGGGGGACTTGAGGACTGGGTTGGGAACCACTGGGATCAGCAATTGAATGCTGTTAGAATCTAACAGGTCGTCAAGTGCGTGCCTCTACTATGGTAAAGAACAAAATCGGTGAATGCAACTCATCAAATTTTGTGTGTGTAGTGTGTTCGGCATTGTATTTGTTGGATGATTGCAAAAAAGTTGGAACATTTGGCAAGTGCATCATAAATATAACACTGAAATGTTCCAAAAGAAGTGGAAAATGTTCTTTTTCCTCAGACGAACCACTACTTTCCTGTATAGAAATGCAAAGAAGTGGTGATCATAATGCATGTGGTGGTAGAGAATGCCTCTTTGAGTGTCCACTTGACTCTGCTGTATTTTTGAGGACTATCAGCTGACTATTAACTGATTATTTGCATTGGCTTTACTTCCTTACGCTTCATGGCCTTTTTGGAATTCATTGAGTAGGGTGAGAGTGGGGCTTTATGCTCCAAAATCAAACTTTTTTTTATAATAATGTATAATGCCTCAATACCTCCCACCCATAATGCCCCCCCCGCAGGGCTGAGAACGAGTCGGAAGCTAAACTGCGGCATTTATGAGACCTACATTTGAACCCCTGTTTATCACTCAGACAGCAGGAGAAAAACACATGCTAAGGGCTGTATGACTTGTGCCAGTTGCACAATAATCACATTAGTCTCTTTCCATCTCTCCTCCCACCACTTCCCCTCCTCTGTCCCTGGCCCCGTCTCCCTCCACCACAGCCATCGTGTCTCTACGATCCTCTAACTCCTTTCTCAACTGCATTTCTCTCTCTCTCCCTCCTCTGCCCAGTTTCTCTCATGTCAATGCTAATTCTCATTAATTATCGCTGCAGGCGTGTTTCAATGCCAGAGAGCCCCATGTGGTGAGCCTGGGTTAAACCGCCCTGCCTCCCTGCTCCTGTTGAGGAGATTGAGGCTTCGCCGGAACTGGGAGGAGGTCAGAGATGCTCACGGCCCATCAGTTCAACAGACCTTAACGTTATCTAGATGGAGGTAGATGGAGAGTAGGGCTCAACCAATACAGGTTTTTGAAGGCTAATATTGATGCCAATATTATTAGGGATGAAGCCGCAATAGCTGATACTTTGTATTTATTTTTCAATATCTTGAAATCTGGCTATTTTCATGGCAAAAAAATCCCAAACAATACAGGTATTCAGTATTTCCCTCAGAATTGTATTCTTGCTGTGGTGAAAAGGCCTCTGAACCAGCGTTTAGACCATGAGACACTAAAACTTTTATTATTATTATTACATTCATGCGTACTTTTGTGGAATCATCACATTAGGATCAATTTAGGTTCAGGGCTTCCCATAGTCAACCAGTGTAGCATTGACCAATTCTACAATAAATATGTAACCAATCAAACTGTATCATATCCACTCATATACTGGACCTAATCAGATTTTTAGTGAAAGGCATCCAATATATCAGTCTAACCCGAATCGAGAGTATCATTTGTGTGTCTGTGTGTGTTGCTCCTGATGCCAGTTGAATTTGTTTGAATGTTAGTTTCCTTCAACTCTGCTGAACCTCCATGATATTTCATTCCTCGGTAAATTGCAATTTTAATCAGTCGCATCAAATATTTGAAGTGTGTGTGTGTGTGTGTGTGTGTGTGTGTGTGTGTTTTCAAACACTGATACAAGCAACTCCTTACACACCAACCCACTTTGCTATGATATCTAGGCATTAAGATTGGACTACTCTCTCTTTGGGGCAAATGGTGTCATGGCAGATATCAGTGGGACAACACAACCTACAAGGATCAGACAAATGCTCCCTCCAGACAAAATGGTGGATAACACAGGGAGGGGAAAAAAAGCCTTGGAGGATTAGACGAGAGTAAGCTCTCCTGGGAAAATGATGAAATGGTGGATACTATGGGAATCCAATCTGCATCTGTAACAACAGCCTGATAATCCTTCAGCTTATTGACCCCCAGTCCCACCGGGGAGGGATGCTTTTATCATCGTCCTGACAACACAGCATCTCCCAAACAGGAGACGTGCCTGAGAGGCCAGGGTATCTTGTTAATGGTTAATGAAAAATCCGTTAAGAGATAACACACTTGTTTATCCGCTCGAACAGAAAATATGCTTTTTTACCGTTTCTTTCAAAAGCATGTTGTTTCCAAGGTACTGGAAATGAATTGAAAGACCCTTAGCTGATAGCGTTGTGTTTTATGCTCGGGCCCGAGGGTTGGTTGCTATACGTGGCTGAGGAAAAAAGAAAAGGATTACCTCGCACTGAACTGGACTTTAGTCAAAATTAAATTGAAACTGGCCTATTTCTTTTACTTTTACTATTTTTAAAGCTATTAGGCTGCTATATGTTTTATTTATTGTCAAAGTAGGCTACTTTTTATTTTATTCATTTACACAAACACAGGGAGGACTCAAAGTAGGCCTGCATAGCTCTTTATAGCTACTCTATTTCAAAGTAGGCCTACACATGCCAGTGGATTTTTTCTCCACTTCACAATTGTTCAGTTTTTTTTGGCAATAGCATCCCCCAATAACAAAAAATGTAAAAAGTTTTCTTTATTGTAGTTCTGTAATTTCATAAATGCAACAAAACATGGTATTATTGTAATGGAAATGCAAAGTTAAAGTACCAAATAATCATAAATAGCCCACTGAAGAGTAGTCACATGTGGTAAAACATTTTAATGAATGCTCATTTACACCTATTAGTAATGTTGATAGAATAATTTAGACTCAATAGGATGTGTTACCTTCATTTTAAGGCTCAAATATGTTTTGCGGCTCTTTTGATAGTAAAGGTTGCCGACCCCTGGCCTAGATGATCCACCACCCTTCTTTAAAGTGTGTGGGCACAGTGAGTACATTTTGGCTGATCCTCATTTCATCAAGGGGCCAGTTTAGGCTTAGGACTTGGGTTTATGGTTGAGGTTACAATTATGATTCGGTATAGGTTAGGGTAAGAGTTAGGGTTAAGGTTAGTTTAGGGTCAGGGGAATTAATATGGTCAATGTAAGGTCCTCACACGTATAGTAAAGCTGTAGAAAAAACTCTTTTAACTGGTTCTGACTGATATGGGTGTGTAGAGGGAAAAGGCAGAGAACAGTGAATATTTAAGGATATAAGGAAAGGTTTTATGATACAAAAAAAAGTAGCAAGAAGAGGTTGGTTTATTTTGGTTATGATGGACAGTATTCATGTACAGCAGCATTGTGAGGGATGATGCCAAAGTGATGTCAAGGAGCACACTGTTATACTTGATTACCTGCTTTCTCGGTTGTGAATATGCAGATAACCCTAGACCCGAAAGAGTCCTTGGTTCCCCAAACCACAGCTAGCGCTTTTATTTTGGAAATTAATGTTGAAGGTTAAAGCAAATCCATTCCTGCCATTCCGTTTCAAACCAGGCACTTTGTTGCTTGATCAAGTTGACATTTAGCTTGAACACAGAGGTCACTCTGCTGCCTTTGTCAAGTGGTTTCAAATGAGTTTGAAGACGGCACATACTCTATTTCCCATCTGGCAACATTCTGCAAAGAACAATGTATTATCATGAGCTTAAACTAATGTCTCTTGGTATAAAGGCTTTGCAGCTGTGTCGCAAGTTTTTCATTATAAAACGGATAGTCCCGGTCATTGATTATGATTGGCTGAACTGTGTTCGAAGTCGTTGTAAAATACTGTATAAGCACACACCTGTGACCGCATTACATGAGTATTACTGCGCCAAACAAATTGTTTCAAAATGTCAGATTTTGTTGTGAATTTTGATTTACTGGGTGGGCTAAGCGTGGACGAGTGGTGGAAAGAAATGGACAGGATAGAGGAGGAAGATAAAAAAGACATGCTGAGAGAGAAATTGAAGAGCTGGAAAAGTCAAGAAACGAAGCCGGGACCGTTAAACAGATTATGTGGTCCGTTCGCTGTTTTCAGACCTGGTATGCCGAGAAAGCTATTGATTTTAAAACAATCACCAAAATGGAGCTAAACCAGGCTCTCCATCAGTTTTATGCCAGTATGAAAAACGGGAAAGGTGAACCCTATGGTTTCAGTAGTTATGTTGGCCTACATGCAGGCCTTAACCGGTACATCAATGATCCACCTATCAGCTGATCCTGATGTCTGTTGAAAGATCCCGAGTCTATCACTAGCAACAACGCTTTCTGTCACGGTTCCAGCCCCGACTCCTGGTTTTCCTTGTGTTTCTCTGTGTCCCTGCCTCCCTTGTGTGTCTCCACCTCCCCTGTCTGTCTCTCATTGTCAGTCTGTCTGTGTGTGTGGCGTGGGTGTGGCTTCCTCTCTCGGCCCTGCCTTTCCTCCACACCTGTCTTCCATCTACCCATCAGACCAGCAGTACATATACCCCGGCTCTTCAACCACTCGTCGCTAGATTGTTCTGCCAGCTACTGTGGTAGTCACACTCTTGGCCACTCTTGTCTTTCAGTGCTTTCAGTGCTTTGAGTGCTTTGAGTGGTGGGTTTGTACAAGTGTGTATGAGCTCTGGGGGACCTTAGATGAGGCTATCCAGTTAGTGATCAAAGTGTCCGACATGCTTACTCAGTGGCAGCTCAGGCCAGGTTTCCCCAGGGGAATTACCCATCTCCCGGGGGGGTAGTGAGGATGCCAGAGCTAACTTAGTCCCTGAAGTGGAGCCTATGAAGCTTGCCCGGACCAGTCTTTCCCTGGCGGAACGCCGCCGGAGGGAACCTGCCTCGACTGCGGCCGGGCTGGCCATTTCCTGGCTGCCTGTCCTCTCCGGCCAAAAGGGGAGGCTCATCAGTGACTGTGGGCACCCTGATGAGCCATACCACTGCCTGTTTCCCAGCCTTGCTTGCAGCTCGACACCTCCCTCCTTTGGTCTAAAAAGACGCTCCCTGTGCTCGCCCTGGTGGACTCTGGCGCTGATGCCAGCTTTATTGATCCACACTCATCTCCCAGTTCGGGATCACCACCGAACCTCTGTTGGTCAATGTGCTGGATGGCAAACTCCTTGCCCAGATAACCCACCGCTCTGTGTCTCTCACGCTGGTCCTGTCAGGGAACCATCGGGAACGCATCCAGCTCCACATCATCTCCTCTCCCCACGCTCCGGTGGTGCTGGGCTGGCCCTGGCTGGCGCTCCACAACCCCCCACATGGACTGGTCCTCTGGTTCTGTTATCAGTTGGAGCATGTTTTGTCATTCCCATTGTCTCCTGTCTGCTCTAGCCCCCAGTAAGTCTGCGGCCCCTCCTGTTCCTGAGCCTCCCGATCTCTCCTCTGTCCCCCGCACCTATCACGATCTTGGGGAGGTGTTCAGTAAGCAGCGGGCCCTCTCCCTGCCACCTCATTGACCCTACGACTGCGCCATCAACCTGCTTCCCGGAGCTCCCCTGCCTACCAGTAGACTACAACCTCTCCCGTCCGGAGAGGGAGGCCATGAAGAGTTACATTCATGACTCCCTGGCAGCAGGGTTAATCAGGCCCTCCTTGTCTCCCGTCAGTGCGGGGTTCTTCTTTGTGGAGAAGAAGGATCACGCCATGCGGCCCTGCATCGACTTCCGGGGCCTAAATAACATGGTCCCATATCGCCGTCGACTTCGTCACTGGCCTCCCTCCATCTGCTGGTAACACCACTATCGTTGTTCAACTGTCGTTGAACAGTTTTCCAAGGCGGTTCATTTCATTCCTCTCCCCAAGCTTCCGTCTGCCACTGAGACTGCGGAGCTCCTGGTTCTCCACATGTTCTGGCTCCACGGGATCCCCCAGGACAATGTTTCTGACCGGGTTCCGCAGTTCTCCTCCCAGGTATGGAAGGCTTTCTGCCAGGCTCTAGGTGCCACCGTCAGCCTCTCGTCCGGCTACCACCCCCAGTCCAATGGGCAGACGGAGCGGGCCAACCAAGACCTGGAGGCGGCTCTCCGCTGCGTCACCGCCCGCCATCCCTCCTCCTGGAGCTCACAACTGCCGTGGGTGGAGTATGCCCACAACTCCCTCACCAGCGCCGCCACAGGTATGTCCCCCTTCCTAACCTATTTGGGCTACCAACCTCCCCTCTTTCCCGCTCA
>OOFE01035767.1:0-16977 GCA_900323365.1 Monocentris japonica | reverse complement strand
GCAAAGGAGAAGGAAAAGGGAAGGAAAGGAAAGGAAAAGGGGGTCCACCCTGGGGGACACACACACACACACACACACACACACACACACACACACACACACACAAGCAGTAAACATGATGATACAGAACAATAGGAGTTCACAATCTAGATGTCAATATAAATATTACCACAGAACAGGGGGGGTGGAGGGGCAGAAGCCTTGGCGAAGTCCTATCCTGTCCAACTGCAATGAAGCCAAATGGAGCTAAAATGTGTGTGTATTTATCTATATATCTATCTATATCTATATCTATATCTATATAGATATATATATATATATATATAGTTGGTATGTGTGCATGTCTGTTCATATATGCATGTGCACCTCCGCACCATGTCTTTGCCCACGCAAGTGTTACTTCTATCCTATCCGGGCTGGTTGAGCATCACCCCTGACCTTTGGAGTGGTTATCTGGGCCAGTGAGATACTCCAGAGCTCCGATGGCTCTTATCTCTCCTCAGACGGACTCACAGTTTCTCCACTGTCACCACACAGCCTCTGGGGCACCGCAGTCACTGTCCACAGGCCACAGTTGCTGGCCTGAGCCGTGGCAAAGACTGACACTACAGACCAGCTACTGTATGAGTGGATGAGCCTATTATAACTGCTGGCACCAGGAGTTAAGTGTCTAAGAATGGAACGGCCATGGAGGAACTTGGCTAAAGGAAGTTGGTCAACTGAGTGCCAACGTAGCTTAAACTGTGTAGGCCATGTTATGATACTCAGATCCTCTCTATGTGTCCTATTCCTGGTTCTTGGATTGAGAATTCTTGTTGCATCTTTTTTTATTATTATTACTCACATAAAAAGAGAGAAAAGCACACAATTTAACAGAACTAAGCAGACAATAAAGAAGGGAAGTAAAGACAACAAAAAAATAAAAAAAATAGCATGCCCCAGTCTCCGTCTTCTAGTTCCTATTGCTTCTTCAGGCATGCAACCCTGCTGATTCTTTGGGAATTCTCTTCCCCTCCCTCCTCTTACTTAAGTCATGGTTACATAATGAACACATTGACACACTGAGTGCTGACTATTATGCAATGGTAGACCACTCTGAATCAAATCATCAATGTTTGACCTTTGACTTGTTATGGCCTATTCCTTGCGTTCAACCCCCCCCACTCACTTCCTCCCAAGCTAAGCTCAGATATGGATGGACAGCCCAGTGTAAACTATGGTTCCATGGGTGAAGGATTAACAGTGAGTCCAGGCAGAGATCCAGAGACAGAGAGACAGACAGACAGAGAGAGGGACAATCAAAGTTGTTATGCAATCACCCTTTACTGCCCTTTGAACTTCACCCCTAAAGTTTCTGCTTGAAACTTGTTTGCTCCACCAATACATTGAAATCACAGCTGTAGTGATGTGGATTCCTGATGAGCTGGCCCGTGGCGCATTCCTAAAAACAGATGGTCATGATCCATCTCAGAGTTGCATCAACAAAACCATTGGTGTTTGAGTACATTGAGTTTGGGTTGTCATGACCTCACAAGTGTATCCTGCAATACCATTTCCGGGAAAGTATCAGCAGTATCCTGATAGGATACCAAAAAAATACTGAAAACTATTTGCTATAAATATTGGGTAAATGGAGCAGTGGAGCTTTCTTACAAAAGCAGGCTAACAGCACAAATTTGCGAGCTACAGTAACCAGCTCTTTTTTTATCATTACAATATATATATATATAGTCATGCTTTATTTCCACCATATATTAGTGCTATAAACACAAGCCACACACACAAACACACAAGTATAGACCATACATTTTGAATACTTACAATCCTTAATATTAAATGATATTTTTGATACTGAAATACTAAAAATCGCACAGGCATCGTAAAGGTATGGTGTATCCTACAGTTAGTACAATAGATGTGTCACATGCTGTAGCACTGTGTCTAGTGCTATTCCTGTGACCAACCTGGAGTTCCACTCTGTCAGCTTGGTGGGAGGCAGGCGTCCATAGCCTGGTGTGATGGCAGAGGAGAGCAGCGGGCTGGCCACCGAGAAAAGTAGCTGAAACCCGACGAAGCTGCCAGCTACCACGGTCAACTCTCTCATCTCCATCACTCACCTAAACACAACTGTGGAGGGGAAAGGAGGGGAAAGGGTGTGAGGTGAGAGCAGGATCTAAAGAAGGTGATACACAGGTTCAATCGATGACTGTCAGTCAACCTCAGCACCACCAGAAGAGAAACAGAAGTCCGGGGTGGTGAGAGAGGGCAAAGCGGTACCTTGCATCATTCATCCAATGCACAGAGAGAGAGAAAGAGAGAAAGAAAGAAAGGGACAGGGAGGAAAAAAATCAGGCTAAGACATGGACTGTCTGGTGCAGGTGACATGAGAGTTTCAGACAAGAAGGACAGTGCATAGAGGGGGCAGAGAATATGAAAGGCACAAGAGAAGCAGTGTAGCGAAGGGCAACAGAGGAAAAAACAGGGTGTCAGACACAGAGAAAGGTGTTGGGTGTTAGGAAATGTGTGTGTGTTTTTATGTGTGAATAAATAAGCAGCACAGCATTTTGGTAAGGGGGGGGGGCTCTCCATAATTTGTGTAATTCGCAAGAGGATTGTGTTGAATTGTTTAGGACATAGTAAAAATTTGAAGAAAACAATGACTGAGCAAGAAGAAAGAAAAGAGGATTGTCAAGATGGAGCAAGAGGTTCAAGGAGTGAGAAGGGGGTTGTGTAACACACAAGATTTTAGGTTTACTTGAACAATTGTAATTATTCTGTGCATTAGTCTTTTAGCATTTCAATCTTTTTTCTTATTTATTCATCGTTATGTTTTTATTCATTGTCCACATTGTATTTATCTTGTAAAGCTTGAAGTGTTATTGGTAGTATAAATATTATTATCTCAGGGTCGTGGGTTCGATCCCCACGTAGTGTCAACTGTAACTTGTAAGTCGCTTTGGATAAAAGCGTCTGCTAAATGACTGAAATGTGATGGAACAATACAGATTTAAACAAATGAGGAACAGAAACTGCAACGTGTGCACACACAAACTAAAGAGATCTCTGTTTACTCTCACTCAGCCCTCCAAACTAGAGGCCTATCTTTTCACATTACAGCCAATTACTGGAGATGATCTGACAAATTAGCATAGTGCTTGCCAAAACAACAAAACCAAATATTGCTCAAATGTTTTTCCCCACCACAGTTATAGGAGAACAGTTCAGAAAAACAATTCTTGAGTCCACCAAGCCTTACTTCCATTCAGCGTCAATGAGTTCAGCCTTACTTGGCAGACTGGAATCTTCTGGTTTCCAGCATTGAGAGCGAGCTCTGCTAGGCCATAAAAACATTAAAAACAATTTAAAAAAAAAAAGATTAAAAATTGGCATTTTCAATTTTGTCTTATTTTGGTTGAGTCTAACATTCTAAATCATCCAGACGTCCCAGGGGTCAGGCTGGAGCGTCAACCACTCTTGCCTGGCCTCCTTTCCCAGAGTGGCAGGATTAGGAGCAAGTCGGTTTCTTGTACTCAGTCAGCGCTATACAGGCCCGACTAAGTTAGCAGGTTGTGCAAAAGGTTCTACACAAACACTGGGTCCCTACTGTGCATCCTAATCCTTGGTAACCATTACAACATCTACTATGTTGAAAGCCATTCTGGACTCAAGCCTGATAAATACACAGGAATTCTGATTAACCCACAGTAAATGTCGGCTTAATATGACACAAAATAACTTATCCCAGAACAGTTAATGGTCATGATTGGCCAAGGCAAAGATTATTGTTGGTACACAGGTAGTAATCTAATATTAGCCATAGATTCTGTGAAGTCATTCTCTTTCCAACGCAGCCTAAGTAGTTTAGCCTCTGACCAGCACATGACACTTTAGGCATGTAGCCTGCATTAAGTTCTATTTTTACTCTAAAAAGTCCAATGTTATGCATGCATGCCATCCTATAAAATACAGTTCAGGGTGACAAAGAACAAGAATGAGCTATCCAGGAAGACAAGACATCTCATGACAAACTGTCACAAGCAAAACCAATCAAGTCAACCGCCAACTGCAAATGAAGATTATGGCCTTGCTCGGAGCTAAGGGGACAGTCATCATGACGAAAGCTTCAAAATAATTTTCCAGTCAAGTTCTACAATCATTTTAAGTGCAGAATGGATTTCAAAATTGAGGAGGTGACTGACAACTGTGCAATGTACATTTACACCATATCAAAGACAGCAGCTTTTCATCCACCGTTCTCCAAGAAATTGGCACTCTCAATAAGGAATCTGGGGTAGGCCATTATTCTGGGAGGAACTACATCATCCTGATCCTGTTGGTGCTAAGAGAGCTTCTTATTGTCCCCAGTAGCTATGCACATTCCTCGGCCACGTTCATCATATGCTGCATGTGCCTGAATAATTCATTGGCATTCTTCACCTGGCAGGCTGGTTTAGACTGCCCCATGGGAAGAAGCATACACAGCCTCCTTACTGCGCCTGACAGTAAGGCAGGCAAGTTGCTCTACCGTCCACGTTTGACCTTGTTCCTCTGGACGATCTGCTGTAGTCAGCAAACTATGACCCCGTGGCATATCGACCAAACATAAATAATAGCGGTTCAATTTCCCCTGTTCCAGTGGAAATCTAAAACGGCCCCTGACTACCGCATTGCTACACCGGGCCGCTGGGGTGACTCGCTCCAGCAGCTCTCAAGACAAAATCATTGGGCGGTCTAAGCACTCCCATCTCTACAGGCGGTTTGGGTCATGGCATGAATGTAGATAAATTGCCATTATTGTCATTTGCAAGCTGACAGACAGATGTCGGGTTTAGTTGCTGATTACAAAACAACAAAAACACACGAATCAACATTCTGCTGGGCGAAAAATACACAAGATAGGAGTAAATTGAACAGCAACTGGCTGCCTTTCCGTCCGAAGTGGTGTACCCTTTGTTATGGAGGCTAATGCACATCATCATAACAATGCATAACTTGCCCAGCCTGCCTGCAAACTGTTCTTTGGTGCGTCATATAGTAACAGTTATTGTGAATGGTGAACAACGTGTAAAACACCTCAAATATCGGCCACATTATCACTGGTAAACACAGCTTTCCACTTTCGCCAGGCCAGGTGCTGAACAAGTTGTACAAGCAGCCAAGCTAGCAGTCAAATTGTAGCACCATGAATTGCAGGAGCAAAGTTGTTGGCTAGCGTTAGTAGTAAGCATTGCTCTGCTGTCGCCGCCACGGCGTATCCAACAGACAAGGCAAGAACGGGTTAGAGCTATCGCAGTCACAAGATCGGTATAGTAAATCCATCACTGTATTCACGATTGCATAAGATAATCAGAGCATGCCTCGGTCAGCACTATAGTTGATGTAAAGAGAGTTGGGAGAGTAGTGATACCTGGTATCCGTCGCATAGGTCTGTATAGGTGGATCTAGCTCCCGTTTAGCTGCCGTCTTCTTCACTTTCTTACAACTTAGCTAGCAAGTCGGCTAACCCGACAGCTAACAGCCCACTGGCTCTCCGTGTGCGACCCTGAGAAAAAGGCTCTGCCATGCAAACAATGCCGTGTGTGCGTAAACATTACAGCCGGCGAGAATTTGCTAATCTTGTAGCCTTATTCCCTCGTTGCCATGCGTTCCCAGTTAAGAGTCCGAAAGAAAGTTTTACTCGTTTTATTTTGGCGTTGACAGTTAGGGATGACCAGTGACGTCATCAAGGGCCCACCCCCTCCAGCACACGCCCCTCGTTCTGGCCATACCCACCAGGAACAAAGGCCACACTGCAACATCATTGCTAAACATCATTAATTGTGAAATACCCACATGCTGCAGCGATCATACATGCAGAAATTAAATCATGAAGGAATGCATGGTAAGGCTATAAGTGTCTTGGCTTGCATAGCCTACCCACAGAGACATTCATTCATTTTCTCAGCCTTCTTATCCTTTTTCAGGGTCACAGGGGGAGCCTATCCCATCATACATTGGGGCAGAAGCAAGGACAGGTTGCCAGTGCATTGTAGGGCTAACACAAACAGGCAGACAGACAATCACCCACATTCATACCCATGGGAAATTTAGAGTCTCCAGTCCACCTGACTTGCATGTCTTTGGAATGTGGGAGGACACTAGAGTGCCCAGAGGAAACCCACACATACACAGGAAAAACATGCAATTTCCACAGAAATGGCTGGGCCAAACCTGAATCTTTTTGCTGTGAGGTGACAGAGCTAACCTCTGAGCTGAGGCAAAGGAGACAAAGTTTACATAATGACAAAGTCTGTATGCAGACCAAGCACTCCAATCATTTCTCTTCATTAGGGAGCGGGATGCCATGATCTCTTTGTTCTGTCATTTTTCTGATGGACAGGCTGAGTCAAGGTTGTCTGTCGGGTTCCTCCACACATACCAAGGAATATTCTTCTCACATTCAAAGACTGACTTGTATCGAAATCTCAAGGCTTTTCACATGCTACATGTTCTCTGGCTAGCATCAAAAGTCCTTTTATAGGCCTACTGAGCAGAGAAAGAGTTGAACTTAGCAGTATAAATTCTCAAATGCCATACTTTTGAAGTAAGACAGTTGTTAAGATATCAGTTCTATTGAATTGTCTTGTAATAGAATCATTCTCTTCTAGTAGAGAAAGAGAAGTAGAGAGAGAGATCCTACACTCTATTGAGTTAGCGAATTGGTGAGTCAGAAATGAACACAGAGAAAGAAACACTTGGAAAAAAGGAGCGCATGTTGGCTGAAACAGTGTTAGAGACAGATATATGCCGCCAAAGGTGCTAATTCAATCTGTAACCAGAAGGAGCCGCAGACATTAACAAAACACAGGAGACTTTGGCATCATAGGTTGTTAAATGTCAATTAAAACTGCAAATCACAATTACAATCATATTGTAATAATGCAACAATATGATTATGATAATGTAAATTGGATTGTAATCGTTTTAATGTGAAATGCGTTGATTTGCTGAATGGTTGTGTTCTAGTCTAGCAGAAAGGAAGAGGAAGGGCACAGTGACTGACTGACAGAGAGAGTTAGTGAGTGAGAAGGTGCACAGAGACAGATACATGGAAAGAGTTTGCATTGGCTGAAAGAATGTGTACGATAACACCAGGTTGGTACTAATCCCTTCCCTAACAATGAAGAGCCTGAGAAATTAACTAAACATCAGCCTCTAATTAGAGTGGATTAGATGCCAGTCACAGGAACCGCATAGTAAAATACAGCAGCGTGGCGAAAACAATGCAATCAAATGATGCCATTATAAAGCAATTAAAATGACAGGAGCAAACATGCAAGCAGTGGTTGATATGCTCTCATTTACTCATATAAAGGTTTCCCTTGTGTATAAGGAGGCTGGAATCCAGTGTTTATGATAGTATGATAAGATTTATATTGTTCATATACATTCTTTACACTCCTGTGGGTTGTTGTGTGTCAAAATGAACAAGGGATTTTCAGCAATGATGTGAAATGAGTGACTCAACTCATGACTGGGTGGGATAGTAAAACATAAAATGGATGGGAGTTTGACAATCTATGCTACCTTTTTATGCCAGGCTTCCCTCTGACTGAAATCCCTCCTGTGCAAAAGAACTAATACCCAATAAACTCGAAGAGATAAAGTTTTCCTTTGAATTCCTTGAAATACTTTTTGTGAAGTCTTTTGGAAAGCTATTGCCCTCTTACTTTAATTAATTTAATCATTCTCACTCAACAAATAAGGAAATCTCATGTCCACGATGACATAGTTATCCTGTAATGATGATGATAACTACAACAGTGACAAAGTTTATTGTATTAGGAGGGCAATTTCATAGAGCAGGCTACTTCATCTCACTGCAGGCTAAAAGGCATCAAGGTGTAAGACAGGACGAAGGCCAGGCAGCAGCCAGGCAGCAGCCGGGCAGCGAAGAAGTCTGCAGGCTGGCTGGGTCTTTGGGTCAGTGCCATCCCTGTTGGTTCTGCTTAGATGAAGTGTAAAGTCAGTGAGGTGGGTTTTTTTCATCCCCGTTGGCTTCTTGCCCAGGACAAAGAGGTAATAACTTTACAGTAGCCCTGCACTGGATGTCCATATGCTGAGCAGAGCAGTATATAAAGTTAAAACAGCAAGAATGTGGAACAGATCAGTTATGGTTTGGATCTTTGATAACTGTGAGCTGAGCTGGTAAAACACTTGTTTAAACAGGAGAAGAAGATGTACAGCACCAGTGAAGGGAATGGACACCCTGCAGAGACCTGTGTATCCACAGGGTTGTAAAAAAGATTGGATGTAGGATATAACTGCTGTGGGTCGTATTTGTAACTGTAAGTTGAGTGGGTCACACTGGTTAAAAAGTCAAAATCTTTGCCAAAGGATAGTTTACACAAAGAGATGAAAAAAGGGAAGGATGTGGCTGCTTATTTATGTCTTGTGCTGTTCCTGTATGTGAGGTCCTGCTAACCTTGTACCACGTGTTAATATATACTGTTAAAATCTATAAGTTGTCATGTCAACAAGGCAAATTCCTGTACATAAATTGTACTTGGGCATTAAAATGGTTTTGTTTCTGATTCTGATATAACAGCTGTGGCTGAGCAGGTTCCACTTGTTTAAACAATCAAAGTCTTTACAAATTTGTTTTACTGTGAAAGCACAGCAGAAGTTGCTGTCTCTTTTCACTGCGCTAGAATAGAAACAGTCATGAGACAGAGCTCCAGACATACAGGAAATGTCAACAGCACTGGCCTGAGGTTAGGGGCATTTGGAGCCTTGATTGCATCTTTTCTCAGAAAACCTACAGAATACAATCAGGCACTGGGATAAGCAAGCCACAATAGGTAATGAAATGATTTGGATAGCACCCATAGAACACCAGTGGGATAAGGAGGGGTGAGAGGAGTGAGGAAGGTTTGCTGAGAATAGCGTGGATATAGCTGAATATACTGAAGCTTGAGAAAATACAGAATCATCTGTTCCACAAAGTGAATGGTGTCAGATTGTTCAAGAACAAGAAACAGTAGATAAAAAAGTCCACCATACAATTTAAAATGTGGCATGGAATAAGTGACACAGCACAAAATGATCAACCTAGGTAACATCCTGTATGCACAACCAAAAGAGCATATCAACTTCATTAACTTCATGAAGATACTGTATACAGAGGTTCACCAATAGGGCGTATTGTGGTAGAATGTGCTGTATTTGTACTGCATGCACATACAAAAAATATTTCTTAAGTAATTCTGCTTTGAAAAGATTTGCTTCAACTGAATCTGAATTACAGAGTGGAAGGTCAACACTGTGTCGGCTATTCACACTCAGGGTATGTGACAAGACATCAAGACATCGAGGGAATGCAGGTGTGATGGAAAGAAAAATACACACACACACACACACACACACACACAGACATTTGAGAGTGATAACACTGTTGTCTCTCTTCCTGATCTGATCCCCATCTAATGAGGAGATTTTGGAATGGTGCACTAAAAGAACAATAAAATTAGCTGCAATCCCAAGAAATCACTTAATAAAATAAATCATTAAACTGCAGTCTTTAGTGAATTATAGTTTTCATTAACCTCCCTTGGGCCCTCTGAGTAATTATCTCAGGCGGAGTCTAATCAGCAGTTTATTACAGGTAGTCATAAAATCAAAAACAGCCATTATTCAAACAAATAATGCAATTTATTTCCATATGCAATTTAAATATGTCTTAAGTTTAATTGCTGTTCTTTAACAATGGGAGACGGTCGAGATATACATGTCCTGAATATTATTAATGACTGTAAAATGTCCATAACAATCAATTTATTTGAAGTTGTTGTTATCCTAAATGTACACAAGGTGGCATCATTGATATTGTCTCACAGCAACTATACTACAGAGGGCCCAGCCAGGGTAGCTTTCTTTTTTCCATCAATCCATCAATGGTTGTTACATCAGTACAATACTCTGCACTTGGAAGGGAAAGGAGTGAACAAGTAATATTGAAACTTCCACATCCCATTGGACAGAATACATCTCCTCTAAGGTTGAATTTTTAGCTTTATGCCACATTACATAACATTGGTGGTACTAATGTAAAGCAGTTGGACTCAGATGGGTAGTAGAGCAGCCTTTGCCAGGTCCCAGTATGTGTGTGGGGGTGTGTGTGGAGGCGTCAGAACAGGAGGGGGGGAGAAGGGTGCCATAAATTTGTGCAGTGCCATGCACAATCTATTCCATTCCACGCCCACACACACACAACTAAACTAACTATTGTAACAAAAACAAACGCAGAAGAAAATGTATTCACAAATAAACAAGACAAGACACAAGACAGCACATATGCAGAGACCGAGAGGCACACACAGACGCACGTACAAGCACGCGTGCACACACACACACACACACACACACACACACAAACCCAAGAGAAAATTCATATGCACCTGTCATTCTTTACCCAGGATGGCACTCATTGTCAGGGTGATTTAACCCCACTTGTCCTCCATCCCAGGAAGTTGACGTGAAGTTTGGCGGCCGCCATCAGACAAGGAGAGCTGGTCCTCCTTTTTCTCGACATCTGAACAGCTGGGACCTGCTCTGTTATGACTTCCACTGCCACATCTGGTGTGTGTGTGTTTATGTGTGTGTGTGTGCACTCGAGCACGATGCATTCTGCCACATCTGGGAGGCAGTCCAGCTGTCCCACTCCTCACACGTCTGGACAGCGTCCTGCAGACACCTAGCTGTCACTCCAGGTTACCTGGAGCCCACCTCACTGTTGGAGGGGTGTGACACTGCCTACATGTGCATCCACACTGCCACATCTGGTCTGTGTGTTTGTGTGTGTGTGTGTCTGCATGTGTGAGATTGTGTATACCTATCAGAACGCATGTGCATATGTGACTGTGTCTGTGTGAGTGTCCATGCATGTGTATATCAGTGAGTGAGTGTGTATGCGTGCAGCATCTGCGTTTGTGCTCATGTTCGTGTGTGTGACACTGGGTACATGTACATCCTCGGGGCTGAGGCTCCAGTCTTCACACCTCTCAGTGTAAAACACACCCAGAAAGACATACCAGACACTGTGGCCAGCTTGTGTATATGGGTCAAGGATGGAGAGTCTACTTGAGAAGAAAAAAGTTCCAAAATGCTATAAATCCATTTTGAGAAAAAAGGTTGCCTGAAATTCATGATTCAATGATTCAGTCATTTTTAAACAAATGTCTCAAGACATCTAACAACTCAAACAATATCCCATAATGAGCTTGACTATTATGTCAGCAATCATTTCATCAGTCAGTGTCAAGTTGAAAATTTCATTTTGGAATAAATCTGTTCACATATGTCCTGGAATCTATTGAGTTGAATAGTCCACTGAGATTTGAGTACAAGAAGATAGTAGTTGTGTGAAAATGTTTGCGTAAATAAATCATTGTCTAAATCATTCAGTTAAATGTGAATATTGCTTTTGGAAAATTGAAAAACATAAACATGTGGAAGATCAGGGAAATTTGGTTTAATAGGACTGAATGGAGACGACAAAGGAAATCACCACATGGCAAGAACAGTTTCATTCATGTCTTTTACAAGATAGTTGCATTCATATCTTTATATTGTGAATTTTATTGATATTTAAGTATCCTCAGTCACTGATTGACTGATTGACTGATTGCATCGAATGGGTGTGTGTGCTTGTGAGTGCTTATATGTGGGAGAGAGAGAGTGAGCCTGTACTACTGTACTACTGTATTCAGTGTTTGTGTGCCTGGGAGTATGTCTCTCTGTCTATCTAAGTGGAGTGTTGCCAGTTCGGTACCTCCAGATCAGTGCAACGTGCATCTTTCCCTCAGCACTCCACCACTGAAGAATCTCCACTCTAATTATCCAAGATTACAGCAATTAGCAGACCATTAATCACACTCTTATTAGTTTAGCCAGGCAGAGAGAGTGAAGAGAGGGATGGAGAGACAGAAAGTGCAATCAGATGAGAAAGAGAGGAGTGGAAAGATGGAGTAGGAAGAGAGAGGTTCTCCTCTTGGCACTGGAGCAGACTGTGATTTCACACTGCCTTCTGTTTCACATAGCTTTAGGAGCAAAACAATGCCTCCCTGATTTATACATATCTGCTGAGTATGTGTGCATGTTAGTGTTTGTGTGTGTGTGTGCGTGTGTTTCCCTATGTGTGTGCACGTATTTGTATGAAAGTGTGTTCATTCATTTGTGTGTATGCGTGTGTTGTGTGTTTTTGGGTGTGCAACTGACACACTCGCGCAGCTGTATGCGGACACACCTTCAAACAAATTCAACCAACACACACACACACGTTGGTTTTATGTGTGATAGGAAAGTGTGGTTTTAGTGTGTAATGTGTTGAGTCCTGAAGATAAGTGTGTGCGTTTGCGTGTGCATGTGTGTGTGTGTGTGTGCGCGTGTGTGTGTGTACTGGTGGTGGGTGGCAGAGTGCGAGTTTGGGTTGGCATGAGTGCTGGTATGTTAAAGCGTCAAGAGTGTGTGTGTGTATTTATGTTTGTGTGTGTGTGTGTGTGTGTGTGTGCGTGTATGTGCTCTTTATGTGTCTGTGTGTGTGTGTGTGTCTGTGTTCGTGGTGTTACAGTATCAGTAAGAATATGTGAGTGTGTGTGAGCCAGAGGGAAGAGGTTGTGTGCGTTAAGGAAGGAGTCAGAGAGAAGAGGCTTCAGAGGATGAATTTCTAAATACACTCTATCCGATACCATCTTCTATCTACCTCTCTCTCCCTCTCTCTTTTTCTCCCCTCTGCCCCCCCCCCTCCCCCCTGCCTCCCATCGTCAGCAAGAGGGGTCAAATGTTATTCCCTCCTCGTTGTCACGGTTGCCAATCACCTCACATTCTGTAGCAACTGTTTCCAAGGCAACGGAGAGATCTGGTTGCCAGGCACCGAGAGCAATGCATGTGATTGTTACTTATTTATTTAATTCTATCTTTATCTATTTGTTCATTCTAAATGCGTCCGCGCTTGCATTCACGTGCACGCACTCCATTGCACACTGCACACACATATGCTTGACGCACACATACACACACACTCACACACACACACAAGCACATACACACATTGTTATCACTCTCCCTCTGTAGCACTCACTCTTTCTCTATCACATGCACACACACATACATGAACTGTTATCTCTTTTTCTCTTGCAAACACACACACAGACACACAAAGACGTACACGCACAAATGCACATATGCACACACACTTGTACACGCGCACATACACACACACACACACCCTCACACTAACTAACTAACCCATCTGCATTTACCACAGGTGTGAAACGTGCGTGTCGGATGACAAACAGTGATTATCATAGCAATAAGGATCCTAATCTGAGCTCTGCTCTCCTCCTGGCCTTCTGTTCTCTCCTCTCATCTGCCACGTCTCATAAGGGCTGCACAGTGATAAAGACAGGTCCTAATGAGAGGGCTCTTATTGCACTGTGATTTCCTCCCTCTGTCCCTCCATCCCCTCCTCCTCCTCTCTCTCTATCCCTACGTCCCCTCCACCTCTTTCTCCCTCCATCCACCCATCCATCCATCCATCCCTCCAGCCCCCCAGCCGCTCCTACACACAGGCCTTTGTTTGTCTGGATAAATATTACTGGGTAATTGTAATGGAGTGACCCATCGAGGGGAAATTACCGCTATCGCAACGCAGCCAAATCCAAGATGTACTTATTCATTCAGAAGCTATTGTCTCTGTTTGTTTTAGTGCTGTGGTTATGGACTGTGGGAAGACGGGAGAGCTTGGACGGCTTGGACAGAGGAGAGGGGAAAGGAGGATGGGTTGGAGAGTGGAGAGCGAGGCATTGCTCCCAGAGGCAGTAAAGTAAAGAGTAGAGGAGGGGAGGCTTCAGTTGACCAGATTGATTCTGTTAGGGCCGCTTTGGTCTTGCCTCACTCACAGATGTAATGTGCTGGATTGTTTGTCTGCCATGTTTCTCTGTATTCATGTTGAGAGGCAGTTTGCTACTGTAGAGCCACAGACAATAGATTGATGACACTCATAATCAGTCCTATGGGAAGTGATAGGCCACATCGTAGAATTGTAGGTGATTGGAGCGTAGGGGGTGAAGGCAGGATTAATACTGATTATACAACATACACAGTATTATATTATAGGATTATAATATAGGGTAATAGGATAATATTTTGTGGTCCAGTACAGGCAGTTAAAATTTAGTATTGAACAACGTAATATGTATGCTGTGAAAAAATATATTAGGAATACTAGATACAGATCAGTGGCTACAAGGGACCTTATAGAAACCTATCTTGATGAAATATAGTGTTATCCATATTAGACATCAAGGATAAATGACAAGTGGTGTCTATACCACATGCAAGATTCTGGCTGTAGATGATAAGGCAGCTACATGTATATAGTTACAATATTAATCAGATATCATAGAAATACCAAACTAGCGAAGCAGGTAATCAGTGCAGGCAGGGAGATCAATTTGGATCTTTAATTGCTGTGTGGAGGAAGAGACAGGAATAATGCATGCACATACACACACAAGCATACACACACACACACACACACACACACAGTGACAGTGAGACAGTGGCACTGATGTGAGTGGAGTCTCTAGGGAGTGGCGTGGAGAATCCTCTTGGCTGGGAATTTCCAGGGTTTAGCACACAGACACAGTTTCTGTCAAAGGGCCCTTTTACATGGATGAGCCCAGCATCGCATTCGCCCACTGTGAAATAGAGGGATTTGAATAATCTTATTACACCCCATTACAATAACACTAATATGATCCAATGCCCTCCAAACCACCGTAGTGGGGAAATTATCAATTTGACCACCCCACACCATACCACTGCAAGTCAGTCACAAAAATGACAAATAATATTGATGAAACAGCTTTTTCATGCCTGTATTCAACCAAAATTCCAGCTCTAAAAAATTGACTTGATCGGTGATTTGATCCAGAAGGGCTTTTCTTTTCTTCTTCTTCATATTCTGCCCATAGATGTTGTACTTCTGCCCATTTGCCTGTCTGTGTGGTTGTCCCTGTCTCTTTTATTCTATCTCGGTCTGTTCCAGCCCCTCCTCCAGGCAGCTTGGAGAACAGCTGAGAGTAGACTGAGATTTATCTCTGACTTTCTAAATGCGTTCCGCCCATGCCCCTACCTGCCCGCCAGCCTGTGTGCCCGCCCGTCTGCCCGCCAGCCTGTCTGGATATTGGATTTGCTCTTTGACTGTGACCTTATACACGGCGAGCCACAGGAGCTAGTGCCGCTGCTGGACCTTCTGTCCTGTCGTGCAGAGTCGTGTCTTCCTGCCATCCAGGCCCTGCCTCCCCCACCAACCCCTCAACCTCCTCACCAACCCCCTACATGCACTTATTGGATTCCCCCCTTCACCAAGCGCTCTGATAAGGGCATCTGTCAAGCGGATGAACAATCAGAGCTAAAAAGGTGTGTGATGTACGCTTGGGAGGATCTTACTTCCTGCAGAGGCCCAGAGGTTGCTGGGGGGAGGTCTAGGGTAGGTCTTGGGGGGGTGGCGGACCACAAACAGGACTTTAGGAAAGCATTACAATTAGCAGGGATGCTCTTCACATCAAGTTTTTTGTTTTGAGAAAAGATGCAAAATTACATCCTCAGGCACAGAGGAAGTGTTTGTTGTTGATGTCTCTGATGATGATGGCTTCCGCTCAGCTACGCGTATTCTCAAGCAATAACATCGACATCTGTATTATCAACCCAAGAATACCCGTGGTCGAGACGGGAGCAAACGGACTCGCCACCTCACTCCCCTCCACCTTCTCTCCTCTCTCTCGCTCTTGTTTCCCATCCCCCTCTCTGTTCAGCACTATACAGCAAGAGAGAGCTGGAGGGGAGGGTGGGGATTTCATAAGCTGCTGATACTGTCCGGGTCCTAAAAAACAGAAGAGAAAGGAAACAACTTTTGGGGATGGATGAATCAAATAATTTGCAATGATAAATTCACAATACTAAAAAAGGTTTTACCAAACTACATATTATCTGTAACTAACACACGCCACATTAAAGTCACATTTAGTGTAAGAAAAGAGCGTTGCTTCAAATACTGAGGAAATGATCATCAAAAGAGGGGCAAATGAATTGAGAATTGATGAAAACTAGTGTAATATCAGTCTAAATGGAGGGGGAGTGGTGTGAATTTCTACAGCGCTTTGTTCAAGATTTCCTTTTTGCCAGCCTGATTTTTCTATATGCGTAGTCAATATCTAATGCCTTCCCATTCTCTGTTGTATAGAATTCTCACATATTAGCGCTAAATGCCAAAATGTAAATGCTAATGTTTCCACTATCATAAAAATTCTTCTCACTACTCACTATGTCTTGTGTGTTGTGCCACGCCAACTTTATCTGCAGTCAGCACCAGGCAAGCAATGAGAGAGAGGCAAGTGAAGAAATGGCTACTGCTGAACGTGATGGACTGCCATGCTTACACGAGCAGTCATTTTGTCACTGTGCACTAGGGCGCAATAAAGTTTTGCCTTTTTTTTATTTTTTATTTTAAATCATTGGAACCCTGACTGAGTGCAAGTGAGGCAGTGGGAGATGTGAGCTTTGCCATCCCTGTCCCTGTGTTTATCAGTGAGCACCACAGTCACACACATACATCTGAGGGAGTGAGGGCTGCCCCCGCAGTGCTGGGAGCTCAAGCCCCCGTGCCGCACATGAGAGAAATCAAGAGAAGACAGAGAAAAACAGAGGGAAAGATAGCGGCTTAAGGAGAAAGTGAAAAGAGAGAGAAACAGCCAGACTCTGAGGCAATGCACGCATGTGTGCTTTTGTGTGTGTGTGAGAGAGAGAGAGAAAGATAGCGACAGACAGACAGAGAGAGAGTGTGGTATCAGCTGGGTTCGGACTGTCATTCTACGACATGATTGGCTGTGTCAGGAAGAGATAAGCAGTCTTCACATCCCTCTGCCCTCGCATCTT
>OOFE01035764.1:41531-52121 GCA_900323365.1 Monocentris japonica | reverse complement strand
ATTGCTGAAAAAGTTAATGCTGGCTATGATAGAAAAGTGTCAGAACACACAGTGCATCGCAACTTGCTGCGTATGGGGCTGCGTAGCCGCAGACTGGTCAGAGTGTCCATGCTGACCCCTGTCCATCGCCGAAAGCACCTACAATGGGCACATGAGCATCAGAACTGGACCATGGAGCAATGGAAGAAGGTGGCCTGGTCTGAAGAATTGCGCTTTCTTTTACATTATGGGGACGGCTGGGTGTGTGTGCGTCATTTATCTGGGGAAGAGATGGCACCAGGATGCACTATAGGAACAAGGCAAGCCAACAGAGGCAGTGTGATGCTCTGGGCAATGTTCTGCTGGGAAACCTTGGGTCCTGGCATTCATGTGGATGTTACTTTGACACGTACCTAAACATTGTTGCAGACGAAGTACACCCTTCATGGCAATGGTATTCCCTGATGGCAGTAGCCTCTTTCAGCAGGATAATGCGCCCTGCCACACTGCAATTGCTCAGGAATGGTTTGAGGAACATGACAAAGAGTTCAAGGTGTTGCCTTGGCCTCCAAATTCCCCAGATCTCAATCCGATCGAGCATCTGTGGGATGTGCTGAAAAAACAAGTATGATCCATGGAGGCCCCACCGCGCAACTTACAGGACTTAAAGGATCTGCTGCTAACGTCTTGGTGCCAGATACCACAGGACACCTTCAGAGGTCTTGTGGAGTCCATGCCTCGACGGGTCAGAGCTGTTTTGGTGGCATGAGGGCGACCTAAACAATATTAGGCAGGTGGTTTTAATGTTATGGCTGATTGGTGTATATTATACTGTACAGAAAGTAAGATGACTATGATATTATATGCCTACCTATTGTCAGTCTTCTTTTTGAATTTAAAGTGGTGTGATTATTATGCAGTGACTACAGTTGTCAAACTAGAAATGTGCATGTGTCAGTAATGAAATGCATTTAGGTGGATTTCCAGTGGTATGTACATGTACCTTATGAGGGGTTGGACTTGCTGATTTACAGCTTCCAAAACATACAACTCCACGACTTGTTTTGCTGTCCATATTGTCAGCCAGTCTATTAAGAATGCAGTGAGGCCAGTGAAAACATGCCTTCAATCAAATTAAATAAGTGTTGAGGCAGTGAGTGAAGTGTTCCCAAAACGCTTTAACACTGTTGTAATGTGGATTTCTGGAAGACATACGTGGATTCCTGTCTGTACCACAATGAACGCCAGTAAGCAGATGAACTGGACTACCTGGTTCAATAGCATAGCTGGCAGAGGACAACACACAAACACACACACATCAGTCGAACAGCATCAGTGTCAGATTCCTTTTCTCCTGTCAAAAAATAGCTTTGAACAGAATCAGACTGTACATATTCCTGTTAATGTGCAAGGTCCATAAATGGCAAGTCATTATTTGAGTTAATAGTAACTCATTGGCTGACACTTGCTACTTAAGCAGCTGATCCAAAGTGACTTCTGGTTCCAGTGCTGGTCCAAAGAGGTTTAAAGAGGCCTCAGCTAAACTATAGAAACAGAGTGGTAAAAAAGGTGTGATGATGTCTGAGGGGTGTCCTGTCTGAGCTTGTATTCATATATTATCACAAGAGCACTGATATGAGAAACAGAACTGCTATGGTCATGTAACCTGACCACTGATCCAAGATCAGAACTCCTATTCTGAGACGATTTCTTAAAGTAGTTGGTTAATTATTTGTTCATTTATCTGTGTCTCATGAACCAGCACCTGTTCCCCACACTGTAAATGGGTAAGTAACTGTCATTGATCAGCTTGTCATCAAAATCTATACGGCTAAATTAAATCAAATACTAAATTATTTTCCATGTTCCAGATAATGTTTTTTACTGCTACATGACTAACTACTACAGTTTCTGTCTACTCGTTAGGGGCCTGGTACCACACACACCTGAAACATGGAAAAGACATGCATGTGAAAAGAGAAATAATGAATCAATAATGTAGGAAGAGACAGAGAGATGAAGAGCTAAAGCGGGAAGACAGAAGGAACGCGACGACACACCCTGTTATGTCATTTTGTGAATGTTGAACCACCACCGATAGAAACGAAGAGGAAATGAAAGACATTTTGACAGAAATGAGTCCTCCAACCCTTTGTTCACATTGTATGACTGACAGGAAGGAATGAGGATCTCTCTCTCTCTCGCTCTACACAGAAATACATAACAGATTAAGTTGTTTTGAACTTCAGCAGTTAATGCGGATGCTAACATGAAGCTATTTAATGGGAAACAAAGTGCATGTGGAGTTTAAAGCATTGCTCAGTGTTAAATATCAAAAATCAACATTTCAATTAAAACAATATGCACATTAGTGTTTAATATGTAAGAACTACAAATTTATGAGGTCAAAGGAATTAAACTGTCTGTTATGATGTATTACCATAAGTTGGTGAGTCAGTGGAATTCACCTGCAACTTGTCACTGAACCATTTAGGTTGCGAATGTGATGCAACAGTAAGCCAGTTCTGCAGCTTGAAAGGACCAAAATAAAGTTTATTTCAAAAAGCGTACCTCTCTAAACAGAACCATTGCTCCTTTCCAAATCCCTGCATTGTAAAAAGTACCTGGCCATTCAAGGGGATTGTAGTTAAAGAGTTAAAGAGACTGAAACATCAAGGTGAAATAGCTCAGTGGGGAGAGCATTAGAGTAAAGCCCTAAAGATCTCAATTCCAGTTTCCCTCTAACAGAGACAGCAGGTTTATGTAACCTTTTCATTTCATCTGCATCAATCTCATGAGAGAAAGGCACTTGAACTTTATTTTCTAGCTCATGTTTTTCCCCTTCGGAGACCGCTGGCATCTTTACACCCCATGCATGCTAAGCGGGGCGTTGCCATTTTAAATCATTCCATTGACTGCATGTGCTTTCCTTCAGTAGACAAGAGGCTGCACCCTTTGACAGGGCCTAGTTGCATGGTAGGTTTATCAAAAGTTGTTAAATGAGTTCCTGGCATTAACTTGCTACTGGTGTTCAAAACGATTGATGCTCATTGAGCCATTTAAACTTTTTGGTACAAATGTTATGCCAAGGCCCTCCATTTGAAAAACTGAAATCCTAATGTGAAATTGATACCTATTGGACCAGTGTGCCTTTCCAATTCCACTGCAAATAAGATGGGAGAATGCTTTTTTCCCAGCACATCCCGACATAATCAAGGGTGTAACTTCATAGCAAAGCTTCACAATAGTAATTACCTTGGCAGTTCCATTGTGGAAATGAATGATACTGTCCTGAAAAACAATTTCAGAGCACATATGGCTCCACCATAGAAAAATAAAGCTGCTGTATGACAAGATCATGACTTGGTACAGCAAGTTATTGTAGCATTACAGTCACGCTTGGAAGTTTGGTCATTTCACATGTCAGCGAATGTCACAAAATCCTTATCTAAACCTTTCACCTGCATGGTAACACCAAACTGACTAGGTTTCTCATCTCTATGAGACTGACACACAAACTCCTCCCCAAAGATCTGACCTTTGATACCCAATCATTTATCCACCTGAGTCTGACTATTCTTAGATTCCACTTAACTAATGCAAGAGGAGGTTCACTTAATTTTGCACTAATTCCTTTTATTCACTTTACTAAATACATAATTTCCTCTAAAACCATATTAAACTGGTAAATATTTATACTTTATTTCAGTTAAGAAAAGCCAAATTAAATAAGTTCATTTCAAAGATGGAATTTCTATAATTGCTCAGCCTTTCAAGCATGACTGTATGTCGCACCACCATCCCAATTAATTTTGTTCCTAATTATCAGTGTCTTCTCAGTTGATGCAGGCACACTAAACTAGCCTTAAGAAATGTTTTCTCTCCACTCTGAATTGTGCAGAGGTTCAAAACAATGTTCCACTGCAAGAAACAAGACATCAAATCTCCTGATGCACCTGCTTTAACAGCATCACAATACTGCAAACTTCTTTTAGACCGGACTGCACAGGGCAGAAGAGAGCTGCCACCACCTTTCCTGAACCGGTAAGGTCCAGTATGTCTGGAGGCCTTGAATAATACACACCACAATTTATAGACAGTCAAAGCACTTTATTGGGGTACAATACAACTCATAAGGTGTGGCGATGCAGGGGGAACTTGAGGCTAGTGAGGCACAATCACCGCCCCTAAGGCTTTAGGACTGGGTTCACACCACAAATGTGTATTCCACTACAATTGGGGTTAGACAGACTAGCTTAACCACAGCACTCAAATAAACCACAATCAGGCACTCCAATACACAGAAAAGCTCAACAGGCTACACCGCAATTGTGAACACACAGGCACACGCAAGTCTCATAAAGAGAAATCTTTTTGAAGAGAGCCTTCCACCCCAGGCAACTAACTGACCCTCCCAACATCTTTGCCCCCAAACACCCCCACACTACTTAAAAGGGACCTAAGCACTAAACATATAACACCAGGACAGAAATTAAACACATACAAGAGCTCTAAGGGGGTTGCAAGAACTTAACTCCCTGGTCAGCGAGATCTTCCCCCGGGGTCTAAGCTTGTGGCGCCGCAAGCTTACCCCCTATCGTACCTGTCTTCGTCACCAGCAGCCCTTAACAGCTGCAACCGCCACCCTCCCAGCCCAACAGCCTGCCATACTGCAGAATGCAGAGCCGCTCCCCCAAAACTGGAGCAATGCCTCATCCTCTCCATTCATCAGCTCAGCCTCCAGCCACACTTCAATCAGTCACAAGTGTGATCAATCAGTCTATTCAATTAACCAATGGCAGTGGGACAGCAATCACTGCTGCTCCACTACAATACCAAACTAATGCTTTAAGGCTCCCAAATTGGACCTAAAAGGACAAGCAGAAAGCAGCCAGCAAGGCTGGCTATGAATAAAAAATATCCAAATCTATGTTGTTTGTCTAAAACTCATAGATTTGGAGTCTCTGACTACGCTACTGTTTTCCTGCCTGCTGCACTATTATTTGGTTCCCCTAATCATTCACACAGAAGCGCTTCTGTGGGCTCCCTGGCCAAAATGGGTCATGATGACTTCTACTTTGGATCCTAGGCAGAAAAAGTTCATCAACCCTAACCTAGTACATATTTCACATCCAAATGATTGTGTAATATAAACATCATCATTAGTCATTGTGGATGTAGCAGACGAAGGTTGTTTAAAACAGGAAAGTTTCTATTTTTTTCTTATGTTTCTTCGTTGAAATACATACATCTGTCATTACTTTCTTGCTCTTTCACTACAGCATTTTTAATAATTAGATGCTAAAATCAGAACAATATCGCATTCATTTCTGCAGAGACAGATTTTAAAAATTCTACTAAAAAATATCCTATCAAATTGTTTTCAGTAAACTCCACCATATCCGTGTACAACATGTCCCCAGGTACCTCTGTGATAATTTTCATGTTTTACTGCAGCATTTTTTAATAATTAAATACTAAAGTCATACCCAATATATTTAAATAGTTTTTTGCTTTTCACTTGCTTGCTGTCTTTGTGTTTTCCTCTGTTCTGTGTGTGTGTCCAGATCCCATATAGTACATCCAGCCCTCCCTGCACCAGCCCAAATCACCTGGATTCTCTGTTTCCAGCTATCCACGTTCCGCCTCATCTCCACCTTCTCTGCACCTCTCATCAGTCTATCATCCGCCTGCCCGCCAGGCTCACCCCCAAATAGTTTGATATTTTATATACCTGCATGTTATCAGTCAGTGTTTGGCAGTTTGTCCCAGTGGTTTACTTGTGATTATCTGTGAGTTCCTGTTTCTCACGCTTGCCTGCCCTGTTTTGTTGTTGTTTTTTTAAACACTCTGATTTTGGACTTTTGGTTGGCTTTGGGATAACCTGGTTTTGATCTGGACTGTCTATTGGATTTTTACGTTTGGCTTAGTAAAGACTTCTTTAATTCGAGTCCTGCCTCTACCTTCTGTGTTCTGCTTTTGTGTCTTTACTACTGTAACAATGGAGATGTGAACCCAAGATCAGAATAAAAGGATTGGTTTGTAGTCTCTTTATCAGACTTGAACTTGGCTTCACAAAAACACAGAGAAAATAATAAACACTCTTGCCAAATGGGGAGGAGATTGAACTAAACTGAAAATTATCACTAGACAGTGAGCAGGCTAAAAACTAAGGAATCTAACTCAAAACTCTCTAGCAAGGAGGCTCCAGATTTGACTTGATTCCTGACTTGCCTTGGAATGATGTGAAGCTGCGGGGCTTCAGCATGATGGACAGCGGCAGATCCAGTTTATTGCTATAAATGCAACATGTACAACAGGTCCCTAGATACTCCTGTCATGACTTATCTTGGGTCCACATCTCCATTGTTACAATAGTAAAGGCACAAAAGCAGAACACACAAGGTAGAGGCAGGACTCGAATTAAAGAAGTCTTTACTAAGGTTATCCCAAAGCCAGCGAAAAGTCCAAAATGAGAGCTTAAAAAAACAACGACAAAACAGGGCAGGCAAGCGTGAGAAACACGAACTCACAGATAATCACACGCTTTACCGTACAAAGCAATGTAGACGCGCAATCGATTTTTTTAAGCGTAGATGGCGTGACTGCGCCTCTCCGAAGTGTAGATGGCGTGACCGCAATGGACAGAGGGAGATCGGGCCGAATTCGTATTGCTGTGTGCAAATAAAGTGGCCTGCTGGCCCGTTGACTCAACTCTTGCCTTTGTCTCTGTCTGTCGCGGCCCCGGTTGTAGCGAGCTTGCCACAGTGGACTTTCACAAATGACCAAACACATGCACGCCACTACCTACTCTCTTTCCATTTGTGACCACACATTCTGTACGCCCATCACTTGTTTCCCTGCAGAGTTAGTTTAGGGACGTTATAGGGAACAGTTAGCTTCTCCCCTACTTCATGTAAAAATGTAAATCAATGCGAAAAACAAAAAAGAAGCACACCAAAAGGTACAATTGAACTGCTAATGAAAGTAGCTACCACTGGGTGGCAGACTCTAGTGTGGTTGGTTTTGAGGAAATAGGTTGTTGAGAAGGGAAACTGGTGATGTTACAATCAGGGTGTCTCTGTGTGAATTCAGTGAACATGCATCAAGCCCAGTCCTGGTGTGAAAAATCATTTTTGTCATATAGGATTTGATGACTGCAACACGTTCTTGAAACTGAAAATAAAAAATCATCTCAGAATATCCTAAATTATTAGTTTTGTGTATTGTATGTACTTCATTTCACATAATTTCTGTAAACAACTTACACCACTCACCACCAGGAACTTATATAAGACCATAGCTAGAGGCAGGACCACTCTAGATCAATCTCTTTGTATTTACTGCTGTTGTTCAGGGCGTCAGAAATAACCGCCTTGCTGTGGAGCCAAACCCACAAAAAAAAAAAATCATAGCCAGAAGCAGTTACCAGTTGCCAGTCTTTATTGCTCTATTTTAAAGTGTGAATGTGTGTGAATCGGCTGAATAATCACAATTACCAAACCCCTGAAATGTGTATCGTAATTATGTATCAACCTCGCCTAAATCGTTTTAATCTCAGTGAGTCTGCAGACTGGTAGGTGGTGTGAGTTTCATAATGGTTTCATAACAGAGAAAACAGCGTTGGTGTTAACTGATTTTAGTGCAACTATCTTAAATCTGTGAGAGCACAACGTAAATAACATCACAGCTGCAGCTAGAGAGTTTTCCTAGCTAAAATATCACACTGGGAATTTCACCATACTACAGGTAATGTGAATTGGGAAATACATTTTACTCAATAGGTGCTAGGCTAGCGTTTCTGAACAAATCGTACATAAACAAACTTTGTATCAAACTAACTTTAACAAAGAATAATAGTACCATGTCTACCAGGCCAGCTAAGAAAGTGCTAAATTGTCGACCAGTTTTTAGGAAAGCTGAGCCTACAGATCTTGGATGGTTCAGGCAAAGGTCAGATGTTGAGAAACAAACATACTGAGAAAGGATTGAAAGGATTATTAAGTCATCAACAAAGTATGTGACGAAGTATTGTGCAGTCTTCATTCACAGAGGTAGAGGCAGTGTTTCAGTTGTTTTTCACCTGCTGCCAAATATGAGTGTCAAGTAAAACAGGGTTCAAGTTATCAGTTATTTGATGTGATTTACTTGCTATGCATAATTCAAGAAAAAAAAGAAAAAAAAAGTTTTTTTTTTTGAGAATTAATTATTGAAATAGATCATGTTCATTTAACTGCACTTCAAAGCAGTAGAGTGTCAACTAATCTGTCGAATCTCAGTCCTATTCAGTAGAAAATTAACAAATGAAATGTGGATTCTGCAAATATAAATACCTTGTTGCATAAAAGTGGGAATCAATACAGTTACTTTTCTCTTCTGCTGCATGTTGGAAAAGATTTTGTTGCAGTAGTTTGATTCATTAGGCCAGAGAGACTGTTTAAAGTTTGCAGCTATGTGTGCTCCCCTAAATTGATGTGTGGTTACTCTGGTACATTTTCCCATGCTTTTATATAACATGCATATCTGAATGTTCATTTCAAAAGTTGACTTCTTGTTTTGGTTGTCCCACTGCTCATCTGGCAATATTGCACAAAAATACCTCACGTAAATAATTCTGAGTTTGAACTGAGAACACGTGCTGCCCACATATAACCTTTGCTAAAGTGGGCAGAAAGCCGGTGTGCAGACCAGAACTAGGCCACTGTGACTGACTGATTGATTTAGTGCTGGGTCAGAAATCATGCCAGAGAATGTGAATGACAATGTGTACGATAGCCCCAGGGCCTGGCAGGACCTTTCAAAAGCTGGTTGACTTTTAACCTACACTATAGGGTCAAATGGGGATCTGTCTGCGTGCAAGGTGCATGTGTTTTCAGTGCTGGCTGGATAAACAAGCATTTTCACTTTAGGTTATTCTAACAATAGTGATGATCTGGGACATTTCATATTGTCATCATTCTAACTTTTACAGGCTCAATTTAAGATATGATGTAACATTAATTTATCTTTGTACCTGTGTTAATCTGTGTCAACCACACACACACACACACACTCCATTTGCCACAACCTGGTTTCAGAGCCCAAAATGTGTCTATATGATAAAAAAAAAATAGTAATGTTTGTTGAGCCAGAGAAGATACTTGGATCATAGACATACTATAGGCTCTGATCTTGTATATATTCATATAAATAACCTCTTTACTGCTTATTGTTGAAATTAAAATTCTAAAATGACTAAACACACCCACATGACCACCTACTCTGAAAGCACATTTCCCCCAAAATACTGTACATCAGTCTATTCACTTTCCATGCAGGGTTTTGCTGGGGTTTTCTTCTCACGTCAATAAGTTCTAACCTACAAACCCACAAAGCCTTTTACCTCTTGTTTCCTTTTTGACTGTCTCAAACAGTCAAAAAGACGTTCTTCCCGACCTTATGGTGGAAGTTATAAGGTTAGCTTCTAGTTCATGTAATGATGTAAATTAATGTAACACTGTACCATTGGGATGGCTATTTAAACAAAGCAACACCTGTTTGTTTTCATGACAGTCCATAAAAAACTGCACCGATGGAGCGAAATGACCAGGTTGTCCTCAGTCTCCAGTTGGCTGTGGCTGTTACTATGTCAGGCCCGGTGTGGTCTAAAGTGCAGTAGTGATAGTTGCTCTATTTGCTAAAAGTCAGGTTGTTTTTGGCAGGCCACCAGAGTCTCATAATCTAACAGATTGTTATAGGGGTATAAAATGGGTTTACTATTCTGGATTGTTATAATGATGGTTATAGTCAGAAATTATGAGCTCTTGAACGTGCTGTCTTTAATCAACTGTCCTTGTACCTCCACCAGAACAACCTCTTGGACCCCCACCAGTCCGGGTTCAAGGTGGGTCACTCGACCGAGACGGCCCTCCTTGCAGTGACAGAGTCGCTCCATGCCACTAGAGCGAACTCTCTCTCCTCTGTCCTGATACTCCTGGACCTGTCTGCAGTGTTCGACACAGTGAACCACCAGATCCTCCTCTCCACCCTTGAGGGGATGGGTGTCTCAGGCTCTGCACTCTCCCTGTTTACATCCTACCTGATGGGTCGCTCCTACCAGGTGACACTGAGCGGTTCTGTATCGGAACGACGCAGACTACTGGGGTTCCAGAAGGTTCAGTTCTGGGTCCTCTTCTTTTTTCCCTCAGTTCTGTTATCCACTCCCATGACTTTTCCTACCACTGCTATGCCGATGACACCCAGCTGATCCTGTCATTTCCCCCCTCTGACACACAAGTGGAGGCACGCATTGCTGCGTGCCTGGCAGACATCTCAGAGTGGATGTCAATGCACCACCTGAAGCTCAACCTGGACAAGACTGAGCTGGTGTTCCTCCCGGGGAAGGGTTGTCCGCACCGAGACCTGGCCATCACCATTAACAATGCTGTGGTGACGTCAACTCGGACTGCGAGGAATCTGGGTGTGACCCTGGACGACCAACTGTTGTTCTCAGCAAACATTGCATCAGTGACATGCTCCTGCAGATTCCTACTCTACAACATCAGGAGGATTCGTCCCTTCCTCACTGACGAGACGGCGCAGGTGCTCATCCAGGCTCTTGTCATCTCCCGC
>OOFE01035764.1:27345-38414 GCA_900323365.1 Monocentris japonica | reverse complement strand
CAAGGAGAAGAGAGAGAGAAGAGGGAGATATAGGAGGAGAAATAGGAAAGGAGGAGGAGAAGGGTAATGAGACAGAGAGAGAGAGAGGAAGTCTGTTGCAGTCTGCCCTGATTCCTCTGGGGTCCCGTCACACACACACACACACACACACACACACACACACAGGCTGCATAAGTATGTGTGCTGTGCACGCACATTTTTCTTGTCACAACTGGGGAGGTGTGAAGAAAATCTCTTCCTTTGCCTCAACCCCTCAACCCCTTAACACCACACACACACACACACACACACATTAGGGTTCTCTGATAAGGTGCAAAGCGAGGGAGTCTGTTAGTTTTTCTCCCTAGCAGAACAAAGCAGGAGAGCTGAGAAGTGTGTGTGTGTGTGTGCGTGTGTGCGTGTGTGCGTGTGCGTGCGTGTGCGTGTGGTGGGGCCTGCAGCAGTGCATTGCCTAAGCTATAGAAACTTCTTTTGGGGCCCCTCTTCTCTTTTCAGACCTGGCACTTCAGAAGCCCCTCCAACACACACCCACACACGGCCCCTGTCTCTCTCTCTCCTCCTACTCTGATTGTTAATCCCACTGACAAACTCAAACTCCTCAGCTGTTCTTTTGTGTTGCACTGCACACACACACACAGCCAGGTGCAGTGAAGTCATTTGAAGTGTGTGAGGAGTCATGGAGTCCTTTGACGGCAATCTCGATTCGTATTTTCAGACATTTTGAACCCATAACTTCCATTGATTCTAATGGAGATTTTTCTCCATTTCATCTCGCTCTCTCTCGCTCCTCCATTACTGCATTATTTTATACTTTTTTCTAAGTTTTCATCTCTGATTTTGATGACATTTCCACTCAGTGCAAAAATGGACGCACAACAGTAATGGCTTTTTAACAAAATAAGAACCCCTTGACTTTCTTTCTCTGACTCTACTAGATTTTTCCCAGGAAAGACCTACCTGACACCGGGTGTTAAGAACAGCAAATGTAAAAGCTTTCATGAACTGGATATAGGTGGAATCACTGTGGTGTTATAGCAATCAGATATGAATGAGCAAAACTGACATTTATTTGTATGAATTAGAGTTTTTCACACTCAAACTCAGCTGCACTTGCTCTGGCTTTCTCTCTTTCCCTGGCTCTGTGTTTTCCTGCAGCCCGTACTAGGGATTCACACTGGTCCTCTACCCGCTCACTCAATTGTCGTATTCTGAAAAATGACCAAGATGAGAAACCACAACAGCAGTGTTGCAGCAGTGGGAACCACTGACCTAGAGGAAAGAAAAGCAGCTTTGTCGCTAGAAGGTTGCCTGGTTCGAATCCCCAGACTGGCTGGGAAAATGCGGGTGGGGAAAATGAATGAGTAACACTCTCCCCACCCTCAACAACTACTGTTGATGTGCCCTTATTTTTATGTCTGTAAAATGGATCACTGCTCCTCAGCAGGAGGAAAAAAGGGAAAAAAGCTCTTAGAGATGCTCAACGATGCAGTTATGTTGGGGATGTGTATAGGGGGTTAGTTATAAGCTATAAGCTGGCGCTGCTTTTCAACTGGCCCAGTCAGTCTGTGGTGCAGTCATGTGGTTGTGTGAAAAAGTGTCCCTTTCTTGGGTTAGAGGTGACAGAAAGAAGCGCTCATAGTGGTGGTGGTCTCTTTCTCTCTCTGTCTGTTTGTACCTGTTTCCGTCTGTCCTCCCTTCGTCAGACCTAAGTAGCTCTATAGATAGATGGGCTAGTTCATCTGTGAGGTCACTGTAGTGTTTTTTACCTTCAGGCCTATGCACTCAAATTGCTGCTATTGTGTTGTCATGTAGCTCTGCCATTGTATTTTCACAGACAGTATCACACAAAAACAAATGGTGGTCATAGTTGTTGGAAAAGTTACCCTATCATTGTTGTGGACATGGAAGATTTGCAGACCTAATGGGCAAACGCAGCCAAACGTCTGCCCCCCGCTGGATATCTAAACAAATTGGGTCATTTCATACTTGTTTGGTAGAAACTGGTGGGGTTAGACCAATATATTGGTTTGGCAGTTTCTGCCTTTTACTAAAAATGGGATTTGCTCCAGTCAGCGTCAGCCACTTCTGTTAGTATGATGGATATAATGCAGTTTGATACATTACATATTTATTGTAGAATTGATTACTACTCTGGTTGGCTGTGGGAAGCCCTTAACCTGAACTGATTCTAATGAGACATTTTCATCAGATTCGACACAAATTTGTATGAATGTGCCCTTATTATAATTATTCTGATTATCCTGGGTTTCATTGGATAGTTGGGTCACGTGGTCTAAATGCGGTTTCAGAGGCTTTTCCACCCTGACAACAATATGATTCCTATGGAAAACGGAATACTACAATCTAAAAATATCAGTATCAGAATTGGCCTTCAAAAACCTAATCTTTTGAACCCTATATTTGTTAAAAGTCTTGGCTTTGAATGAGTATGGTGCATCTCACCGCTGATACCAACTGTATGAATTGTGCATTGTAATTACCAGTACTACCGGGAAATTTCGAAATTGGTGGATTCGATAAAACCCTATCCATGGAGAGTGTGAGGTTAGACCCAGTAAGGACATTAATGCTTAAGCACAGCTCTGTGGGGGAATGCTGTTGAATTCAGAACATGATGCTTCTTGTACATGATATAGATCACGTTCAGGGAAGAGAGAAAAAAAGTAGAGAAAAGCCACCAGCCACCACCAAACCCACCAGAATGGAAAAATTATCATTTGGGGCTGCAAAACGTGATTTAGAACCGTTTTCAATTAGATTTCCCCCCACATTCTCTTTATGGTTGCTTATGTGGTACTCTGACCAGCCACGAGTGCTGCTGTGCCCACTCTCGCCATGCAGAAGAAGTCAAGTGACAATAGCAAGCTGCTTCAGCGCGAGAGGAGAGCGAGACAAAAATGTCACCCCGACTTTGGGCCAAAGTTAAATAACAGACTCTTTTGGCAAATAATTACTTACTCCAAGAGGAAACCAGATAACTGCTAAATAACTGCAGAGAGCTTGTTTGTGTATGTGTGAGAGAGAGAGAGACTGGTGAGCCAACAGCTTCTAACAGGGTAGGCTCAGGTCTGACTTCCTGTAATTTGTATGCAGTGTTCCAACACTACTTGTGAACGACCAAATATTTATCCAAACTTGTTTTTTCTCTGTTTCTAAATTTTGAGAAATGCTGAAAGATATACAGACTTACTTGAGTTTTATATTGCCTAATAATCTTTTACTAATATAAAGGCCCATTAAGCCACTTTGAATCCACAAAATTCATACAGTTAATCAACAGAACTAACTGTCTAATCAATAGCATATAGTCAAAATGATTAAGATACTTTTTATATGTTTTTTTAAATATTTTTTGTCAACCACCTGTTAACTAGTTTCCTATAATAGCCTAAATATGATCAAGCAACTTCAGTATTAAAAGTTATTTGGGGCCAATCGGTGGCCCCAAACAATAACAATAATAAGGGTCCATGTTCATTGTAGAGAGAGTCAATTTATAGCATCTGCTCGCCTGCACAAGTTCCACCAAAGCCCTTTTCTGAGCCAGGAAAAAGCCTAATGTTACATTTTAAACAGTGAATGACAGTGATTTGAACCTAATAGTTATTTCCTTTATTTTTACCAGCATAGTTTCCAATTGATGTCTTTGTTTCTCCTGCTGTCAAGTATTTGTCATTGCTAATTTATCTCAAATCACTGATCCTGACTTTAACCCTATCCTCACTAATCTCGAAACCTGCTCTAATCCTATAGCAAAGATGTAATAGTTCAGACATTTTTAAAGAGTTTTGGACACACAACCCATAGGAAAGCAAAATCCAAGAAGATATCTCACTGTTACACCTTTTATGTCTCCTAGACACAAATGAGCTCTTTTTAAGACTAAGATGAGACTAAAGGCATTTTCCCCTATTTCTCAAATTCAACTCAGGGGAAACAACCACAAACCACAAATCTCCAAATGATCTGCAATAGAATGTCTCTGAATATGAGACCATGAGAGAAAGATCTCAAAGAAAACTCAATACTGCTGCATTTTCCTGTTGAAACCATGAGGCCAACAGCCATATAGTAGGAGCTGATTATCATTGTATATTTCACATGTTAGCATCTTCACTTTGACCTCATAAAGTCTCAAGAATCCTTTCTCTCTCTGTTGTCTCCTCCTTGCTCCTTGGGGGGTTTTAGGAGAAACATTTCAGATAGAAGTGATCACAAAATGATACAACATTGGGATCTCGCCTATTTCTTAGGAGGTGAAGAAAAGACGACTTTTGAGCAAAAGATTTTTCCTCTGGGAAGTCCCAGTCATTTCTAATGGAGAGTCCTGATTTCCACATATCCTGCTTTGGTGTTCCCCAGATTCCTTAGTTAAACCTCTCAGGGTGTTGCTACCTTTAGCAAGCCTAGTTAATATCTGTCTGCATACCTGCCACAGACATGGGGGTAAAGTTCTGCATTGTCTATTGTAGGTGTGACCCAGATCTATCATTGTAGCGTAGGCCACTACAACACTACTGTGCTTATTGTTATGGTAAAGCAGGCAATGTAGCCATCAACTCCATTTGTAGACTTCTGTTCCACATCTTAGTTGGTAGGGGAAGTTTACACAGCTCTCTTCTGTGTGATGACTAAGTTTCATGAACCTAACATTGTGAAACCTATTCTGAACCTATTGTTTCATTTCTGCTTTTATTCATTGCTGACCAAACCTTTGGGGAGACCACGGTGTGGCAGCTAGACTGGAAGTAGCAGCAGTGGGTTTCGGCGCTCAGCGAGGAATAATAAGCTTGGTTGTGGTCATTAAAGCATGCTCGTGTTAGCTGTAAAAGTACCAGTAGCATGCTAGAATCATGTGAAAATCTGTTTATACTCTTTTCTCTTTATTTCTCCTTGGAATAAAAGTCCTGGTCCTGTAAGGGCAGAGTAAGTTCCATGATCCTAGAGCCCATGACACCCACTCGAAACACATTATCCAAATTCAAAAAAATGCATGGACATCAAGTCGAAAATCTTATTACTAAAGACGTGTCTGTTGTAGGGACTAGAGGACTTTTTATGACAGCATCCTGACTGGCAGTGGTAGTGTGTCTTAGTGCTGAGGGGATTAGAGTTGGCACGATGGTGCCAAACCACAGCGTGTCGGCCCTGCCACACTGCCAGGCCAAAACCACAAGCTTCACCACAGGCACCGTGGCAGCTGCTATGACAGCTACTGCCTCTAACACTAGGATGGCCACATCTCTGGGTTACTGAGCTACAGTCACACACGGACAGAGTTTTGGAAATTATTTTATGAAGTGTCTGAAATAGACTTGTTGGCTTTATAAAGAGACAAGAGAGGATCCAATGGATCTTTTTTGTCTTGGTCTTAATTTTTTCTTTTTGATGACCTCATAGTTTCAACTAACGTTAGGCTAATTAACTATACAGGCAGCGGCGAAACAGATGCTACCACTATTTGTACAGCCAGCATCATGTACAGGCAGCCAATCAAGAGCCTGTTTGATACAGAGCCATTGTTTTGCTTTGATTTGATTGGCTCATGGTCACCGTACATTGAACCTAACAGACAATACATCTTTCATTTCGGTTGGTATGTGTCCTCACCTCTGTTTCCCTCTCTTCATTAGTCATGGCAATGTATTTATTTCTATGGCAGATATGCATTGATAGTATCTGTAGTAATTTGCTCTGATTCAGGTCCCAAGTGCTTGTATTTGAGCCTTTCACACTGTCCTGATATACATATTTTAATGACATGTGCTTTGGAGCAATATAAAACTAGAAAACACGTGAAGGTACTGGAACTTCAACACCCATGTACAATACATAATCAAGGAGTGGTGATTTTAACTAGTTGGGCAAGCAGCCAGCGGCTTTTGTCTGACAGACCACAGGCCAATCAGAGTATTCATTAAAATCTATCTGATATCATTTACAGTGGAAAGTAGATTGAATTTCTAAAACAGTTTGATCGTGTTGACAACAGGTGAGCAGTGGTTTCCTCCTTGGTATCCTCCATGAACACCATTCTTGTTTATTGTGTTTCTTATTGTGGACTCGTGGACACAGATGTTAGAAAGTTCAAGAGATGCCTGTAGATCCTTAACTGTTACCTCAGGGTTCTTTGTCACCTCTTTGACCATTATGCAGCGTCCTCTTACTGTGATCTTTGCTGGACACCCACTCCTAGGGAGAGCAGCAATGGTACTGAATTTTCTCCATTTGTATACAATCTGTCTGATTGTAGACTGATGGAGGCCCAAGTCTTTGGAAATGCTTTTGCAGCTTTTTCAAGCCTTATAAGCCTCAACAACTCTTCTTCGAAGGTCATGTGAAATTTCTTTGGAATAGGGCATATTCCACTTCAACAAATCTCTGTTTTTTGGAGAGCATTTGACAGGATACCTCTAACCTTGGACACCTAAATCTCATCTCATTGATTGGATCACTTGACTTCAGTTACCTACTTTTTCATAGAAGTCATTATCCCAGAGGTTCACATACTTTTTCCTGCTTTGAACAACAATGTTTGAACAATATGTTCATTAAAAACATGTAAAAGTACATTGTTTGTGTGTTATTTGTTAAATCACATTGTGTTTATCTATTTTTATGACTTCATCAGACCATATTTTGGGAGTGGAATGCAGAGGTTGCAGGTAATTCAAAAGGGTTCACAAAGTTCTTCTTTCAACTGTACCTGCATGTAATTTATAAAGACAGCGTCATCTTATTTTTACCTGCTATCTGCATATACGTAGCATACCTGGATTACCTCTGGGCTGGTGTTGGCAACAGAATCCAACAAAAACCACATTGAAACTCATTGCAGCATATGACTTGGTTTCTGTTGGCATTGGTGGGCAGTGGGAGCACAAGCACCACCAGTTGCTGTTGGCTCTCGGCGGAGTCTTCATCGTTCCCTGCTGGCTGTGTCCTGCTGCTCAGCCAAAGCTGCGGCAGCCTGAGCCTCTGCCTCTCTGTATTGCATTTCCTCAGCGGTGTACTCTGGCTCATACAAGTATGCTTGAATGTTTGACTCTGCCAAAATGTTCTAAAATGTGAAGTCATCCATAATGTTCTCTGTGCAGATATTCTGGGAAGCCATTTTGGCTGTCCGAAATGCCATTCCCGACTATGGTAGCTTACTGAGCTGGTTTAGAGACACACCTAGTACACGCCCCCCTGGAAGTGGAGATAATAAAATGAAACTCAGCCAAACAGCAAATAAAAGTACTCAGTACATGTATTAGTTCTGAAAAATTGGTATTGGTGCACCTTTATTTGTGTTTTCATGTTTAAAATTTGATTAAAAATGTTTCCTCCACTTCATCTCTCCTGCTCTCTCCAGGCTCGCCTCTCCTCCTCTTCGCCAACCGCCGTGATGTTCGATTGGTGGATGCGGAGGGCGTGCGGGGGGAGTCGGCCATCGTCGTTAGCGACCTGGAGGATGCTGCGGCAGTGGACTTCCTGTACGTCGAGGGCCTGATCTTCTGGACAGACGTCAGCGAAGAGGCCATCAAACAGACCCACTGGAACCAGTCATCCAACTGTAAGGCTGCCTGCTGTTTACTGACTGTTACATCAAACAGGGAAAATCAAATGAAATTGAAAACACATTTAAATACAATGGAAAAAAGAAACCTTTTAGAATTCACAGTGACTGCCTTCTGAAAACAAAAAGTAATGGATTGAACTTTACGTAATAAGTCGGTCTTTGACACCTACCTTATACTTGGAAACTGTTCAATCAATACAGATGAGAGTGAGCAAGCAGGAAGTAAATGATTGCATTGAACAACAATTAGAAGACCTTGATGAGAGGAAACCTGGACTCCCAATTCATGCTTTGTTGACGGTGGCTTACGTTACATTAAAAGCCCAACTCTTAACATTAACTCACTGCTACTTAGTTGATTGGAAGTGACAATTTTATATTTAATCCCCTACCAGCTTAATGTTTCAGCAACTTGCTACCAAGCATAACATGTTTCAATTTAGATTGTACTGGTACCTTGACTTGAGCATGTCAGGATGGATGGTGATCTTCAAGATGCTGTGCCCAGGGAGGGTGTTTGACCCTTTGGCAGACACTTTTCATCAGCATGTTTTGCAAATTAGTCTTCTGTAGCTGCCTCCAGGTCATTTTTGAGGAACCCAAAATGGTCCTGCACTCCTCTCTGTTAGCCAATGCACAAACACAGACAAACAAAGTGATTTGACAGACGCAATCACGAATGCAAGGCTGCATTGAAAGAGCATAGAACAGTAGACAGAGATGCTGGTTAGAAAACTGTGGCATTTTAAAGCGTGGTAACCAATAGTGACATTGGTTAATCGCTGCACCCTAAGTCGTTATGGTCCAAGTCCGTGCATTCTGCCACAGAACTTTCCAACCCAGATTATACAGCACTAAATATCTGACTGGTGACTGACAAATTATTAGACCAAACTATCATCTTAGAGGGAACATGGGTCCTTAATTCTCCCCTGGATATGGCTTCCAAATTGTTTTCTGTAATGTTTTGCTTAATCTTTGCTCCCCATTATAATGACAAAAACTATAAGATCAAATTTGAACTCACTTAGAACTAATTGATGCCCATGTCAGATTAAACACCCATGGTAGCCTAAAATGCCACAGAACAGTCCACCTTCCCAGCCTAGATTTACTCTAAAGCTTTGAATTGGCCAGACTGTGCTGCGATATTAACTGTTGTCGTTTTTCTAACCTCTCTTATGTGTGGTTATTAACTCCAGAGTTTGTGTGTATTTTTTTTGGTGCAATCCAGGCTGTGTTGCTATCAGTATAAACTTGTCCCCGGTAACTTGTCCCCGGTTATATGGTAACCTTGGTTTGTCATTTTGTCTGGCTTTTGTAGACATTTTATATATTACAGTAATAGGAATAATAGTAGTAATAGTAATAGTAATAGCATCAGTCGCTATAGTACTGAGAATAATAGTAATAGTAGCAGCAGTAGTAGTAGAAATAGTAATAGTAGCAATATCAGTTATAGTAAAGTAGTAATAGTTGTAATTGTAGTAATAGTAATAATGTAATAATGATGGCAATAATAACGACAATAAAATAATACAAATAACAATAATGCATCCGCCTCCTCATCATCATTTCACGCTGTGTATGTTTGTGTTTGCAGCTCTGAAAGAGGCTCTGGGAACAGGCCAGACTGTGGTTGTATCAGGATTGGACAGTCCTGATGGGCTGGCCTGTGATTGGCTGGGCAGGAAGCTGTACTGGACAGACTCAGAGACCAATCGGATCGAAGTGGCCAACCTGGACGGCACTTTCAGGAAGGTCTTGTTCTGGCTGGACCTTGACCAGCCCAGGGCTATTGCCCTCAACCCTGCTCACCGGTAAAGAAATGTACACTACACACACACACACACACACGTACACGCACACACACACACTCATACTAGGGTTTGACTGATAAGGGATTTTCACGGCAGCAAACATCAGCAAACAGATATATCGTCTTAATCCTTACTCTGTGTTTGTGTGAGGAAGCCCCTGTACCCCTGTATAATTATAGTCTATACTTCAGGCATGCTTCCTTGGGAAAGTGGGTATATATGTAAGAGAGAAATGGAGATGGAGACAGAGTGGATTGAAGGGTTATAGAGCGACTTATCAACAATTTAATGTAAAATAAATTGAATTAAAAATATGAGAGCGGAAGAGATGGGATGCTGGTGTGGAGTTTTCTGCCTCTGTGGTTTTAACCACATTGACTCACATTGATCTCCCTGCTCTCATACTCTCAACTTGTTGGTGACCTACTGTGTGTGTGTGTGTCAGTGGAAACAGTGTGCCTCAGCAAAACCTGCGCTCCTTAGAGGATAGATTTTATGTTGTGGATAGGTTTAGTCCTGCTAGGATAGCGTATAGCAAAACAGAGCATTTCAGCTATTTGTAGCGAAGAATGATCCACACACTGGACGTGAACTTCAGACCAGTTTGTCTGTCAGTAGTCACTGATTAACACCAGGAGACACAAGTCAGTGCTTTTCCTGCATATTGACCTCTGAAGCATAGCTCAGACTCGACTATTTTTTCAAACATGTTTTGAATTGTATTTGGAGGAATAAATCTCATTTAAATGGTATGAAATGGCACATAAGCATGCGATTACAAATTAAATGAAAAAAGTCTTATACATGATTGTAATAATGTCACTTCAAAACATGTTTGCCATGTAAATGTGAGCTAGCTTCTGCACCATGGAGCAAGAAGCGATAGAAGTATGTTCTACTTGTACAGTATGTTCTAAGTATGTTCTACTTGTACCTGTTCTGGATGATGGGAACAGTATGTAATCCCTTATCTTCATGTGTGACTCCCATCTTTGCCCTGTTTTTATTTCATTTTTAGTAATGCAAGTCATGCTATTTGGAGCCAACAACCTGTTTGGTATTGTTGCTTTGCTGGGGTCACTCATCCAACCTTGACCCACACCTACAGTTTTTATGAGTGTGTTTTTCCTCTACAAGCCATAGCTTTGCACATGATCCTACACTTTGACTAGAGTCCAATGGCCTACTTGGTTTATGGTTCTGAAGGCTCCCTTCCTGCAACCGCAATAAAACACTGCCATTGCCTGCTATTGCTTAAGCATTATGTGCCTGGCTTATAGTGTAAACAGTTGTCTTGAACAGCCTGAACACCCTGTCAGCTATAAGGAAGGTTAGATTACAAATATGTCCATCTAGCATTTAGACAGATTACAATAACCACAGGGTGTGTCTCTGTTTAGAGCAGCCAGTAACCTCTGTTCGTCATACTCTTAACTAAACTGATGACTGTGATGGGTGCAGGGAAAGAGGGAGAAAGAGAGGAAACACTGGGGTCCAGTTGTAAAAAAATACATTGGCAGCCACAGCGTTGTGCAGTCGGGAATGAAAAGAAAAGAGAAACAGATATGTTGGTGAGAAAGATATGTAAGTGAGAGAGCGGGTATAGAGCAGAGGAAGAGGAGAGAGGAGAGAATGTGGTGGTTTGTGTGTGTGTGTGTTGGGGG
>OOFE01035764.1:0-27325 GCA_900323365.1 Monocentris japonica | reverse complement strand
TTGCCATGCTTGGCATCCCAGCAGGCTTTGTGCTTTTGGTAACCTTGCCTTCAGAGATAAACACCACTGTTCTGTAGTACCTACAGTTAAATAGATCATCTCTTTCAATCCTGTTGAAGTCAACTCAGGTCATGCCAATTCAAGTTCACTCAGGTAACTCAAGGTCAAGTCAGTTCAAGTAAAGTCAATTCAGGTCAAGTCAGCTCAAGTAAAGTCAGTCCAAATCAGGTCAGTGCAAGGGAAGTCAGTTCAGCTCAAGTCAAGTCAAGTCACGTCAAGTTAAGTCAGTTAAATTCATGTCAGTTCAGTTCAGTAAATCTTTGTTGCATCAACAATATTGCCAAACCATCAAAATACAAGGGGAATTCATCACACAAAGAAAAAGAAGAAACATAAAGCTCTTCTACCACTATCTTTTCTTTCACTATCCTATCCTTTTATCCTATTTTTTTTTCTCTCTTCGCTCTCTCTTTGGTTTCCTGGTCTGTAATTGCTATTTCTACATCGCTGGCTAAAGGAATGCAGATCTGTCTGTCATTCTGAAACTGTGCCAGTACACACACACACACACACACACACACCCACACACACGGCCACAGAGGTTTAATAAGACAATATTGGTTGTCTTGACAGGGTGATTCATTGTGCTTCACACCAATATGTCACTGTTAATTCTAAGCAACCAAAGCAGAGCCAGTGTTTCAGTGGGCTAAGACCCAGGTCCTGTACCGTAGACGATGTAGGTTCAAACCCACCTCTATTGGATACTGTCTGATTAACCCAAATTCCCTTTTACAAATATATACATATACTCCTCAAACCAAACCTGTAGATGGAGGGAAAGAATGTGAAAAATAAAAGACACAGGAAAGGAAAGAAAAGGACAAAAAGATGGATAGGCAAACAAAACGTTTGAGACAGGTAGACGGGAAAGTGAGGCAAAAAGACAGGGAAAGAAGAAAAGAAATAAAGAAAAAAGTATTTGCTTATGTTGTCTCCTAGCAGCAGTTGTGATGCAGGAGTGGATTACAACCTTTCTGGAGCTGTGGTGCTTCTTTGTCTCTGTCCTCCCTCTACTATTTCTTCTCCCCCTCTCTCTCTCATCCTTTCACCAGACTGGGGAGTTGTTAGTGGAATCTCTCTGTTTTACAGACCAGTGCGTGTGGAAATGAACTGCTCTCAGGCTGACTTCACATAACACACTGTTTCTGCAGGTCCGCAAAAGACTTAAAATGTCTAACGCTATCACTATCTAAACTAAAGGCTTTAAAAGATCTTGAATATAGTTAAATAAAACATTTTAAGGATTCAATTCAGTCTTAAAATTGTTCAGTTTCTTGCCGTGCTGTTTTTCCAGTGAGAAATCAGCACAGTCCCGCAGATATTTACTCTGATAAGACGACAGTTGCTTTCGTTTTTTTTTTGTTGTTGTTGTTGTTGTTGACCCTTTTAGTCCCAACTGGTTCCAGGACAAAAATTGTGTTTTTGCACTACTTCTAAAAGTCCCTCATCAATCTCCAATATGGAGGTGTTGCTCCTCTTCTTTTTCATGACAAAATTAAATGAAAAATTTTGAGAACATTTGATTTAAATAGTTGCATTTAACATTTACTCTGCGTAACATGACTGTTACATTTTAGTTATGCCTTGCAACAACCCTGTTAGAAAATGCATTTATGAGAATTCTCTCTCAAATATGATAGCTCGTTACACAATGCAAATCCAATGCCAGTGAGGCATGTGAAGTTGATGATGTAATTTACAACAACTACATGAGTTTACAGTTATATATACACTATATAGCAGAGACAAATATGGATAAGATAAGATACGCTTCTGATTTCATACGGGTCAACCAGGAATTCAGAGTGCTGCTCACACCTTCAAAGTTACCATGATACATCTGATTGTAGGGCTATTAGATACATGCTGAGCAATCGGAACTACATATAAGTTTGAACAACCTATTTATTATTTTATTTTTTTAAATCTATTTTCCAAGGCAAAATGCCATAATCTCATTGTCCAACAAAAGACAAAGTGCAATAAAAATGTTACTGTCCAACACAGGGCAAAATTCCATTGCAGTCTCATTGTCCATCACAAGTCAAAGTGCAATTAAAACGGCATTGTCAAAAACAAGACAAACAAGTGCAGTAACAATCTTGTTTTGCAATACAAGACAAAGCACCACAACAGTCAAGCACGTCAAGAATTATTTACAGAAGTTATTTACAGAAGGGCCACTTCTAGTGCCATACCTCAAAACAGTTTCTGTCTACAATGACAAAGTGCCACGTGGCATGCCTTACACTTGCAGTTCTTGACTCCTTCCCGGCCATGAGGCACAGCGTACATCTTTTCCTGCCTTCTATTGCCTACATTGTCTACCGAGTGGTTGGCACATGTGCACTGATGTACAGTCCTTGACGTGGCTGCCTTCTGAATTCCAAATGAGGTTTTGGAGCCCTAACCCTATCGCTCCCCTTCCTTGACAGGATAAAGCTGTCAATGAAATGGAAGGAGAAGGTTTTGTACCGCTTGTACATTTTCTTTCTTGCTGTGCAGCTATGCAGACGCTGATCCTAAAGGTTGAAAAACAGTTCAATGTGTTTATTGTATTCTGCGGCTGGGTCGGGAGCGAGGAGGTACCTGGTCTGCCTCCAGGTAACACTATGATCAGAATATGCTGAGTGGATCATGGGACAGATTGAAAGAGCTCTCATATCCATCCACTTTGCACACACTGTGCCACCTTGTTGAATCCAGCTAGGGCTCTTGTTGTTCAGGGCATTTTCCTCAGTTGCAGGTTATCCTCTCTAATGATTCCACAAGCCTCTACATGTATGTCCAATAAAATCAAGGGGGCTTCTATAAAAAATGTCTACATCGAGGCTAGATTGGCACAAGAGACATGACAGTAATAGCTAAGCCTGTTGGATACTTGGATACTGTTATACTGACTTGGTGGTCCTTTATGAGAGGATGATTTCAAACTCGAAGTCAAAGCATTTCATCAGCAGCAGCCGATACCTGTGTGTACCGTTACTGAGCATTTGATAAATAAACTTTGAACTTATTTACTGTTCCCTGGAAAAAGCAAACGTCCAATGTACTGCAGTAATTCTTCTGCTCCGCCAGCTACTGAATCGTTGCCTCTGCTTTTATCTTCTCGGCAGCATATTTGTTGGTGTTGGCGCATATGGTTTGAATTAGATCCATAGCAAAAAAAAAAAAACAGTTGGAATAGATGCACTATGGAATAGTTGAATCCAGCCAACTGACTGCCAGGGGGGTCTATTGGGATGGGATCTGGAGCAAGAGGCTGTGGTGTGCCACTCTGTCCTTTGCTTTGATGGAGCAGCTGGCAGAAGGAGCCCTTTTCTAAAGTTTGCTAAAGAACAGAGGGGTGCAATAGTTCCTGGGCCCTCAGGTTTAGATGAAATTAGACTGATACCTGTATGACTTTGCCTCATAACTACCAGCATTATACCAAATTATTCCTCAGATACAGCAAAGCTCCCCTACCTTGAAACGTTGCACCGATGCAAATGTCCGAAGACCCAAAATCAAACTCAAGCCTGTATCGACGTTGCTCTCCTGCGCAGCCTTGCTAGCCAGCTCACCAGACAGCCTGTTAGCTAACCCAGTGGCAACTTGAACAGAGCGTGAAAACTCAGTAGCCATGTTGTTTTCTCTATTCCCTCTTTAAAACAGCAAACGGTGTTATTTTCCCTCTCCACTCCCACGTTCTCTTCTTTTCCGTGCACCTCAATTTCTTACCACAAACCCCCCTCCCCCTCATTTGTTTAGGCCCCTGTTACTCATAATAACATTTTAAGCTTTAAAACAGTAAAACAGCTGATAAAACAGTGGCAGCCGGTGTGGCTTTCCTCTCTCGCTGGCAGGCTTCTGTTCATCAGATGTTTTTGTCAGCATTAAATTGCTGAGGTGCCCGCCTGCCTTCCTGGTAGCATCTGCTGCTCTTCAGCGTGTTTCATCTAGAGAGAGCAGAAAGAAAAGTACAGTGACTGCACACACGTGCTAAATGAACGGGGATTGCTTGAAACAACAGAAGAGCCCTGCTTGTCTGCTTTCCTGCTCTCTCTCTCTCTTTCTCTCTCGCTCTCACCCATTCCAATGGGTGGGGAGTTTTGAAATCCAGAAATCTCAGCAGCTGGCTCAGTAATCATCATTGGTATTAATCAACAACCCTATCAACCCCCTTGCAGATATACAGTATCACGGTCATTTTGTGGTATGAGGTATTCCCTCTTAAAATTACAAAATTGGTCTTAAATTTGTATAAAACAATGTATCCACTTGCATCTCTCTTCCTGTTTCCAGCTACATGTACTGGACAGACTGGGGTGAGGAGCCCAGGATAGAGCGGGCCGGCATGGATGGCAGCAACAGGTACCGTTACCGTTTAACCCTATAGCAAATCCACTCACCAGTCTCATATGTTTTACTGTATTTTAAAGGAGCAACATGATATTTGAAGTAAATAAGTTACAAAGCAGGACATTATGACTTCTTTAAGTCTGTTTAGATTAAGACTAAGACAAGTGCCAAAGTAAACCTGTACTATCGCTGCTAGTCTGAAATATGTATGCCTAAATAAAGGAGACTATAGAAAATCTCTGTGTAAGACGATATGAGAAATAATATGTATATATATTTTTTACTTTTTATTTTAATTTTTAATTTTTAACAGGACAGGACATTCCCTGACATAGGACCTCGTAAATTAAAAAAAGAATAATAAAAAATAATAATAATAATATACAAAAGGGGGGCATTTGCAGCAGAGCAGAGTCAATTACAGTTGAACATAACGATGTATTCCATTATAATACCTCAGTTTTGTTATAACAACCCATCTCACTTGGTTGAACACCTAGCTGCAGTGTAACACAAGTCCACCTTTGTGAGAATGTGTCCATTTTCAGTTGCAGACTTCCAGTCATTCGTTCCATTATGTAAATCTGTTTCAGTCTCTGCAACCATTGAGTTATGGTTGGTGGTTTTGCATCCTTAGAGTTGACAGTTATCATTTTCTTGGCAATCAATAAAAGTATCCGCAGTATATACTTCTGTTCTGTGCTATATGTCTCTTTAGGTACAGCTCCTAACAAAAATAACGAGAAATAATATTGTAACTTGAATAATATCTAACTCGCTGTCCCATATTACCAAACATGGATGAAAAAACTGGGTTTGGCTCCGTGCAGACAAAAGGTTGTGTTATGTTGTGGTTTTTCTTCTTTAATGGTTAGGAAACATCCTGAGGATTTCAGAAATGTATAATTTCAAAGAATTAGAATTTGGATTGGTGGCAGTCAGCAAAAAGTGTCCTATAATACCTGACTTCACCATTACCATTATACTACACCATTATTTCTGCTTCGGCTCCCTATAGAAGTACTGCTGATACAACAATGTAATAATTATAAAATGCCAGGCAATATGTTGTCTCAACATATAAAAAAAACAACAGATTAACTATATATATATATATCACCTTACATCACTGTATGGCAGTGGCCCATGCTGTACGTTCTCCCATTTACATACCAGAATTGTGGAGGATTGTGGGAGTTGTATGAAAAACTGCAGCTAAAATGATTTCTAAGATGATTTAGGATTCTTTTATATTTATAGTTGTGGTTATATTTATGAAGATATAAAATTGTAGTTATATTTTCACAATGATACAACTTTTACTTCCGTTTATTAATTACATTATATTACAGTCATTTAGCAGACATTTTTATCCACAGCGACTTACAATAAGTGCATTCAACATAGGTAGGCAAAAAAACTACTAGTCACCAGAAATTGTAAGTGCATTTCCTTCCTAAACAAGCATCTAAGAGCATAACCAGTGCTAAGGTAAAAATGCAATAAGTTAGCTACCTACTTTTTATTTAAACAACTGAGACAAATAAGTGAAGCAAATAAACGAGAGCTAAGACAAATAAGTGAAGCATATAAACATATAAGCAAGTGCTAAGACAAGTGAGTGAAAACAAATAAGCAAGTGCTAAGAGGAAGGGTCAGGGTACATACCGCTCCATAAAGAACAGACATGACTGAAGAGAATGATTTTGAAGCAGTTTGATAGTGTACAGCAATAGAGGAGTGACTGATCTGAAGGTATCTGATGTTTCTGCAGGACATCTGTCCATCCTATGTCATGGATCTTCTGTTTCCTTTTTATCTGCTGTTTGCAAAATCATTAGGTCCACAAAATGATCCTCTGTCTCGTCTCTCTGTGTGTCTCTGTCTCCAATAGGAAAGTGATAGTGGAGGTGGATATATACTGGCCCAATGGTCTAACCATTGATTTGGTGGAGCAGAAGTTGTACTGGGCAGATGCCAAGCTCAGCTTCATTCACAGAGCTAACCTGGATGGATCTGCACGGTATGGAGCTTTGTGTATGTTTGTGTGTAAGAGGAAGTATTTATATATGACTCTAAATGGAGGATGGTTTTGGTCGCATTATGCTTGGTTTAGAGCTGTGCGACTAGTGACCTGTCAAGGGTGTTTACCAATGCATGCTGGGATAGGCTCCAGCCCCCCACCACCCCCCCTTGACCCTGAATAGAAATAAGTTGGTAGAGAAACTGGATGGATACTATAGCATGACAGGCTACACTGCTCTAGATGTCCATATTTGTATTGCTAACACTTTTATATTGGACACTAGATGAGAACAGATCTCTTCTGATCAGTTGATTAGTCAGTAGCATGGGTATTATAGTTGTCGTGGAAACATTAGTACCCGACAGTTAAACAGCTTCCATCTCAAAACAAAGATTGAAACTTTCATTATCACTGACAATAAAAAAAGGTTTGTTATCTCCAATAGAATTGCATTGGCCGGTTGGTCAACATGGAAAAAAAACAACCTACCACTCCAAATGCCAGCTCTATAACTCTCTGTCTCACACGCACTCTGGCAGGGACCCCCTCTTGAACCCCCCGAAGATCAGCATGAACTACTTAAAGTTTTCACCCTGTTCAGCTCCAGTCCAACAAAGTGAGAAAGGGCGGAGGAAGGAGAAAAATAGGCCTACAGACAGAGTGAAAGAGAGCGAACAACAGAGGAATGGAGAGAGAGAGAGTATGTCAGAGTTGTCCAACACAAACAGAGCTGTGGCGTTGAGGCCCCAGTCAAAACACACACTCTGCTGAACCTCTCTTTCCCTCCCTCCTTCAGTCCATCCATCCATTATCCTCCCCCCTCCCGATCCTCAATCTCTCCATCCATCCCTCTCGTAGTGCTTCTTGTCCCATTTTTCATTTAGATTTTAGTCATTTAGCTCTCATCCACATAGACGTCCAACAAAGGCAACAGTCAATATGCTTCAATTCCTAGATCAGCAGCATTAGCAGCAACCAAAAGTAAGTAGGTCAAAGGTCAGGGCTTTCGTGACCTTAAAATATGTATGAGTGAAGGCTGGGGATAAAAAATAAGAGAAAGCTCTCATTCTTTTCCTGAAGAAGGAAAAGAACGCGAGAGCTAAAAGGACAGCATGATCTCCCTTTATCTACCCATTCGCCTCTTCGGTTTTCACCATTCGGATGATATTTAAACAAAACAACAGAAGCGCACTATCCCACGTCCAACGGGTGAAGCAACGTACATATGATACATCCAATATGAAGCAATACAAAAATGTTAGCGGGACACTTCCAACATTACCTTGGCTTTTCGCCGAAAACATCGTCTGGGAGACAGCATAGTATTGCGAAACAGTGTTGCAAAACAGTGTTGCCTGAATTTAACACAGCCACAACCACGAGAAATGGTCACTATTGGGCAAGTGGTTGCTTCTTAGTGTCAGCTAATGTTGGTCATATTTCATGCTTTCATCTGAAAAAAATGCACTTAGTTTAGTTTAGTTAATGGAGAAACCGGAGTCACATTCCTTGTATGTGTACACATGCTTGGCGAATAAAGCTGATTCCGATTCTGATTCTGATTCTGAAAAAAATGCACTTGATATATTGATCCATATGCATGATGATATTCATCCACAACACAGACATTACTGGGAGGCCATGGTGGACAGATATTTCACAAACTTTGGCTGCAAATGTCGCTACGTCAGTACTTATTGGTCAAATGCATTTCCATCGCTATTCACAGAAGGTGATGTAAAGGCAGTGGAAATGATGGAAATGAAGTGAGGAACTTTGATGAAAATGTATAGTTCCTCTCCGCTTTTCTAATTCAATATGTCATGATTTCCATAAAAATACTTTGGTGTAAACCCAATTAGGGGAGGCTTTCATCTGAATGTACCTGACAGCTTTGAGTAATGAAATTATTTTACAGCAACACACACACACGTGCACGCACACACAAAACAAACAAAATCTGGAGTTAGTTAATGTTTTTTTCCTTTAACCACTGCTGGCCCTCTTCATATGCTGTTACAGCACACACACACACATATGCACACAGAGTGAGAGAGAGCGAGAGAGAGAGAGAGAAAGAGAGAGAGGGGTCTAAAATCATGATTGATGAAGGCATGTTTTTGCTGTATTGATATTCTAAACACTAGCCTCCTTTGATCCTGTGTGCGTGTATGCGTGTTTGCCTGTACATGTTTCTAAAATGTGTTTTAACCCTGAAAAGGAATTGTACTCTCTTGATCTACCCTAACACACACACACACACACCTCCATCCTTCATGTTATTTTCCAATTCTTCTAAACATAATCAACAACGACAACAATTTCTTCAGCTTTGTTTCCTATTCCCACGTCAACCAACGGCATTCAACAAACACACAGGCATTATCTCACTAAGGGTATGTTTGTTTTCTCCCCCCAGTGAGATTGCAGTTGAGTCTCTGAGTCTTTGAAACAAGACATTGACACGTGCACTTACAAATTGTTTCCAATTAAAACTAATTGTGGTGCTTTTTAATGTGCTCCAGTTTGAGTACTAATCTAAGTACGAGTAGTCATTCATGCTGCCTGTTACTGGCCTATTATAAAATAATTACAGGAACAAGTGCACCAGTTGTGTTTATTTATTCATCCAATCAAATTATGCCCTGAGTGTTGTATAACAATCCTCAATCAAATAAAGTAATAATGATGAATAATAATAATGAAATAGAAAATAGGCTAAAGGATATACATTCGCATTTTACACTGGTGAAACAGCTTTGACAGACTCTCAAAAACAGCTTATTCAGAATACGTTAACACAAATTAAATTAAAACAAATTCATCAGAGTAGGTAAACGGATTAAACATGTCTTATTTGGTATAGGTTAACAAATTAAAGGTTTATTCAGAATAGGTTAACAGATCTTTGGATGACAAAATAACACTGTCACAGATTGGATCCCCTCAATTGTAGAAATTTCAGAAAGTACTCATTTTTTCCCACCGTGGATATATAGCGTTTGGAATAGGACAAACCAACACCAAAAGCACTTCTAAAGGTGTGTTTGTTTTGTCCCCTCAGCGAGACTGTCGTCGAGGGCACCCTAACCCATCCTTTTGCGCTAACGCTGTCTGAGGAGACCTTATACTGGACAGACTGGCAGACTCGCTCCATCCACGCCTGTAACAAACACAGCGGAGATAAAACCAGAGAAATCCTGAGTGGGATTTACTCGCCTATGGACATCCAAGTACTGGGACCACAGAGACAGCCTTATAGTAAGTTGAATGTGTATGTGTGTGTGTGTGTGTGTGTGTCCACCTTGACAAGATTAAAGGTCTGTGAGAAAATACTTTGAAAATTATGGAATTGTTTGGCATGAAAATGTTTTATCTCTGGGCATTTTCAATCCCATAGTCTGCTTTAGATCACATACCTGCTGCAGTTTGTTTTGTTGACAAACAACCTGTTAGAAAGTTGTTGCTATGGAGCTAGCTAGCAAGGGCTTCCCAACGAGTTGAATAAGTGCACAGGTCGGAGCAATGGGAAATCTTCCCATCTTTCAAGAACTGGACTCAAAGCAAATCAGCGCTGGTGTGTGAAATCTTGTATCTCCAAAGAGAGGAGTTATGAGGTTTTATACGACAACAGAAAATGAAATGACAAAATATGAGAATAGTTCAGAGGGCAAGAATTGGCAACTCACATTGGTGTCCAAGTAGGGTGGACAAAGCTAATCATATTTTCTCCTTCTCTTTCCCATTCCTCTCTCTCTCTCTTTCTCTCTCTCTCTCTCTCTCTCTCTCTGCTGTCCCTGCAGTCCAGACTCCCTGTGGTGAGAATAATGGAGGGTGTAGTCATCTCTGCCTGCTGTCTCCTGTCCAGCCTTTCTACAGCTGTGCTTGTCCCACCGGAGTCCAGCTCAAACCAGATGGAAAGACCTGCAAACCTGGTATGGATCAGAGTAACACCAAACTGACCACAAAGCAAACAGGAACAGCGACCTATGAAACAAACTGGAAACCCTGAGAGAGGGTTTTCAGAATCGATATGAGTACTGATCCAAGCAAGACTCAGTTTACAGGCATTGACGCTGCGTAGTATTGGCCTGTTATATAACAACTGCATCAATATTTATTCATTTGATCCAATTATGCACTTACCATTGTTTAACAATCCTCAGTCAAATATTGATCAATTATAACAATAAAAAAGAGAGTAGGTCACATAACACAGGCTGGAGGATAAAGCTTCTCAAACAGCTTATTGATGGACTCACAATAACAGCTTAACATAGCTAAACAGGTTAAAACAGTTTATTCAGAATAGCTTAACAGATTGAAACAGTTTATTCAGAATAGCTTAACAGATTAAAACAGTTTATTCAGAATAGGTTAACAGACTAAAACAGTTTATTCAGAATAGCTTAACAGATTAAAACAGTTTATTCAGAATAGGTTAACAGACTAAAACAGTTTATTCAGAATAGGTTAACAGACTAAAACAGTTTATTCAGAATAGGTTAAACAGTTTATTCAGAATAGCTTAACAGATTAAAACAGTTTATTCAGAATAGGTTAACAGACTAAAACAGTTTATTCAGAATAGCTTAACAGATTAAAACAGTTTATTCAGAATAGGTTAACAGACTAAAACAGTTTATTCAGAATAGCTTAACAGATTAAAACAGTTTATTCAGAATAGGTTAACAGACTAAAACAGTTTATTCAGAATAGGTTAACAGATTAAAACAGTTTATTCAGAATAGGTTAACAGACTAAAACAGTTTATTCAGAATAGGTTAACAGATTAAAACAGTTTATTCAGAATAGGTTAACAGATAAAAACTGGAAAAGTACTTGTTGATCCAGGTAGGAGTACTTGGTAGCTGGATGCCAACCGATCCCCATCCCACAGATACTACCTCTAAAACCTGGTGAGACGGGCCAGTGGCTGCTAGCAGCAGATAGACAGAACTATTTGTCTTTACTGTTGCTTTTATTCCATCACTGTTTTCTCTGGTGTGTAATCTAATAAAGCAGTTTGCCATATACAGTGTCTCTCTCTCTGGGTTTAAAACAAGTGAAAGTGACAATTCCCATCTCTCCCTGCAGTATGGGACACAAACTGACCAGCTGCCATATCGATTCCCACGATCATAAAACAATAGAGCCTTATTCTGCAGCCACAAAACCACAACAGTGTGATAATGTGTATGTGTGTCTGTCTGTTATGCCATGTTACGTGAATATATTAAGATTGAATGAAGAATGCCATCCAATCACTTAGCCACTGTTGACAATCAACACAAAAATGCTCTATTGTCAGCCCTCTGTTTTGTGTGTGTGTGTGTGTGTGTGTGAGAGAGAGAGAGACAGAGAGAAAATGAGCAAGCGTCCATGCCTCTAATTTGTTGTGCTTGGCTGGTTAAATTGAAGGCGTTTGTTATTGTGGTGGCAGCAGTGTGTGTGTGTGCGTGTGTCAGGGGTCTTTAAGGACTTGTGTCTCAAGTGAAGTCAAGCAAGGAGAAGACTGGAATCACAGATGCCGTCCCTCCTTCCTTCTTTTTCTTTCCCTTTGTTTGTTCCTCCTTCACTCCAGTCATTTAGTTAACGACTGGTCCGCTCTGAACGTCAAATCCGATTGTCGTCAGGGCTGATGGATGACAGAATCTAATTGGTTGTTCGACTGCAGCTAGCGAGAGAGAGAGAGGGGTGGGGTTGAGAGAGGGGAAAAGATTTACATGATTTGGATGACTGCATGTTCTCAATTTTGGAGCTGTTTTACTCTATTGTAGATTACATACTATTGCATAGTTCTTGATTTGAAGGTATAAACTTTTTTTTTTCATATTGTTTGTAAAAATGTACATTTTGTATACCTGCGTTGGCAATATTGTTTCTGATAAACACTCATGGCAAAGTAAACAAACTGAATTGTGAGAGAGCGACATGGGAGAGAGAGAAAGGCACTTTGAACTGCGATAAATTTGATCTAAATAACTTACAGTCAGACAGAGGTGCAAGTGAAAAAAGAAAAAAAGCATTAATTGTCTCCCAGGAGATGAGTTTGGCTCCTCTTTTAAATCAGAGCCAACAGCCAAACAAGGTAGAGGATCCCTCGGGACGCCAGAGCTCTTTGTTCCATGCCTGGTGGGAGCTGGGAGAGGTGAGAAAGTGATGATAGTAGAGCTTGGCTTGGGCCAGAATATATTTTCAGATATAGATATAGCAAGATATAGCAATCTGTAGAACTGGGAGTCCTCCTACTCCTACTCCTACTCAGCAAATGAAGCCGTCCTGATTTTCATACTTTCATGACATGAGCTTTGGTACAATATACAGAGGAACCTTAGCTATGCAGGCTAAATGCTATTCTGTTCTATTTGGCCTAACCAACCACGCTGCTCTTTACCTGTTCATCTAATCTGAACGAGTGGTTTTATTTGTTAACCTATTCTGAATAAGCTCTTTTTATTTTAGCCTAGTCTATAATTGTTTTATAATAGGCCTATACTAGGCAGCATCAGTGACTGTAAATTGAGTGATTCTTTGTCTGCTTAATACAGTACTTGATACTTGAATCAGTTCTGCAAAATTGGTGCACATCTAATTTTCACTCACCCTTACCCAAACCCGATTAATCTCTCTCTCTCTAGCTTTTTTGTCAACACAAACCTGTTTACCAAGCTGTAATTTCTTTTAGATAGGAGTTACAAATGTTAAGCTCTAGATGTTAATATTGGTCCTTGTTAGTGGTAAAGTGTGAGTGGTCCAACAGAGAATTGTGTTGCAGCATAGTTAACTGGGTTACAGTAACTCCCAGATATATTGCTGTCAGTAATTTTTTCCACCTAAACGCGATGATGAAATTAACTTTAGATCAAGGACAATGTCTACCTTTTACATAGTCACCAATGAAAATTTACTTTGAGCAGGGTGGAACTGCTGGATATTTGGCACTAGCCAGCCGTTAGTTACCTGAAAACTACCTGGCTGAAATGTGTCTGATTGTTGTACTAAGTACATTTAGTTAGTACCTCCCTAAATGTCTTTTTACGTCTTAGCTAAGTCTCACTTGCCTGATGGGCTAGGACAGTGAACGTACCTCCACCCAGCTTCCAGGAAGTGTTTTTACCAATCATCCTTAGTGTAGAGATTTAATAAAGGCTGGTTCCAAGTGGCAATACAACCAATCTGGCAAAACAATGGATAGTAGACACAGAATTTTATGAAATTTCAAACCACAGAAAAATTTAATTTAACTTTAAGTGTAAAAATCAACACTATGCCAGTGTTTCTGTATGTCCACACCCATCAGAGTTTATTTCACACCTTTAGATCGTTTTAAACCTCCCCAGAGACATATCAGCTCAATGAGAGGACCAACAACTCTCCAATCAACACAACCCAAAATAATTCTCACTGAAAAATCAACACTTAACACAGGAAGACTTGCTGTCTATGTGTGGTGGAGTGATTTTCTAGATGTCTTCTTCTTAATGTTCTTTCTTTCTCTCTCTCGTCCAGGAGCAGAGCAGGTTCTGTTGTTGGCACGGCGGACCGACCTGAGGAGAATCTCACTGGACCTGCCAGACTTCAGCGACATAGTACTACAGGTACACACAAAAAGACACACACATTCACACACACACACCTCTATCCTGTTGTACTTTTTTTATTCTTTTCTGTTGCTATCGCAGGTTGATGACATTCGCCACGCCATCGCCATAGACTATGACCCGGTTGAAGGTTATGTTTATTGGACAGACGATGAAGTCAAGGCCATTCGGCGTTCCCGCATTGATGGCAGTGATGCCATGACGCTGGTCACCACAGAGATCAACCACCCAGATGGCATCGCTGTGGACTGGGTGGCCAGAAACCTGTACTGGACTGACACCGGCACAGACCGGATTGAGGTATGTCAGAAATTAAAGTAGGGTTACATCGGTAATATCGAGTCGATATCAGCCTTTTATTAAAATAATGTTGTCCACCTCTGATAATGATGGAAATTATGGAATTTCTTTTTTTTAATTTTTTTATTTTTCTTTCCAGTGAAGAGTTTTAGTGTCCCATGATCTAAATTCTGTGTAATGTTTTTTGGAAAATTGTGGCATGAAAAATATCAGCTATCGACAGCTGCAGTCCAAAAATATTGGTATCGAAAGTTGGTGAAATGAACCTAAAATTGCTATGATGTGGAACAGAAATGCCCCTGAGGAGTACACTTTTCATATGAATTTCACCTTGTTTCATAGAGTTGTCATGTACTTAGTACTGTTTAACAAATGTCCCTCTCAGGCTTCCATGATTCATTCTGTTGTGGAAAGGCTATTGGCAGTTCTTTCCTTTGCCAGTTAACATGAGAAAACAGCAAGCTGGAATGATTCTTAATTAGGAAAGACAAAGCAAGACGTCGGGTTGGGGTGAACAAATTGGTGGGCTGGGTATAAAGCACTTGATATATGTGGGTTTTGATATTGAGTTGTGCCATGTGGTGCGCTAGGTAACCAGGCTGAATGGAACCTCCCGGAAAATCTTGATCTCTGAAAATCTGGACGAACCCAGAGCCATTGTCGTGGACCCTGTTAATGGGTAAGTGTGTGTGTATGTGTGTGTGTTTGGGATTTGCCATTACAAACAGGAGCACCAGTGATCACAAACTAGGAAACATTGGAAAGGAGAGTTTAACACTCAACTTTTCACTCAACGTGACCAGCATATACCACTACTACTACAGCGTGACTGCAGTACTGCATGGCCGCTGCCAACTTCCAGACACAGACAACAAGGGATATCTGGTCTGACAGCAGTGACATCAGTAGTTTCTGGTTATATTTCAGAATAAACATAACATCAGCTCCACCCTATCCATCAGTTAGGAAATGGGTTATGTATTATTTCCGTATGATTCCAGACTTGTCAGACACCATGTAGAATGCCTACACACGTCTCCATTGATGAGGGGGCGTCTCCAAAATGTATTTGAAAATATGCAGGTTGACTTTCATCGCATATTCTTTTCCTATGGACTGGTGGTAAGCAGCTGAGAAGAGACTCGGCTCGAGAACGGAGCTTTAATTATTGCCACGTGTTTAGAAAAATTTCACCCATCTGATATGGTATCTGAAAACATAAGCTTTTCAATAAACTCATTTTCACACTGTGTTTCTGTCTCTCCCAGCTACATGTACTGGACAGACTGGGGCGAGCGTCCTAAGATAGAACGGGCCAACCTGGACGGTTCGGACCGGGTTGTCCTGCTGAACAGCTCTCTAGGTTGGCCCAATGGACTGGCTATAGACTATACTGAAGGAAAACTGTACTGGGGAGATGCCAAGACTGACAAGATAGAGGTAGGTCCAATAACAGTGCCTTAACAACAGCAAGCTAATGGGATGGCACCGATTATTTTGGGCCTATTGTTGACTTGTCAGTGACTCATGCTGCCTTAACAGCATTGCATGCACAGTCTTTTCCAAAGTGGATGCTTTCCACCTGCCTTACAGCCACTTTCCATTGATTTTAAAGGTGCATTTTAACATCAGTAAATCATTACATTAATTTTGAGACCTTAGTTTAATTACCTTAAACCAACAAGACCATTGCCAAGAAGATTGGCAGCCTCTACTGGCCTCTACTCTGTATTTTACAATGTGTGCCACCGGGTCTGCTGGACTGCTTTACGGCACAAAGGAAGAGTTTCTGGTAATGGCGCCAGATGGTGGAAGGAGTGAAAAGCCCATGGAAAAATCACTTCCAACATGTTTATTCAAAGACGCCAGAGAGGGGGGACAGGAAGCAACTGGGTTTATGGGAAAGGTGGTCTTAATTTTGAGAATACCACTGGTGTGAGATAGAGGCTACCAGTCATCTTGACCATGGTCTTATTTCTTTACGGTAGTCATACCAACGTATCACATTCATTTCAAAAATGTTTGTCACAAATGATGTTTACAAATGCTAAACGTAGCGGCCATACAGGTTGGGCACTTGACTGGCTGCATTCCGCCTGTTAATCAGTCTAGCGACCTGTCTGTCTATCCTTGTATTTTTCTGTCTGTCTGTCGGCTTTAACTGGCAATTCAGTGTTGAAAACTGCTTCCCCAGCTCATTCTCAGCTGGGAAGAAAGACCAGAGACAGGTAGGAAGGAAAAGGGACAGACTGGAAAAAGAGGGGGGAAAGGAGGAGAAATTAGATGTGTGTTTGTTTTAATAGTGAGCCTAGCAGAGGAATGTAGAGTTATATAATACCTGGATAGACTTGCACTCCTTTTCTCTCGGTCTACCATTGTGTTAGCCTTATGGTCTGATCTGGCCTGGTCCTGTACATTTTTTCCACTGGCACATTCACATTCTGTTTTAACCACTTGAAAATAGCTGAATATGAGCCTTTTGTGTGTGTGTGTGTGTGTGTGTGTGTGTGTGTGTGTGTATGGTTCTAATGTGTTGGGATAAGAGGAAGAGAGAATAAGAGTTTGGGGAAAAGGATAGAGAGACTCTGACTCTACGCTACAAATGATGTTGATTGACAGATGGGCCCTGGGCCCTTGTGTTTCTCTGGTCTCACCCCTGACCTTTAACCCCCCAAAACATAGGCTAGAGGATATAACTTCTTGAATGTGAGCGGAAAGCTCTTCTTCACAAACAGCAGCACCCTGGACATTCAGATCGGAGTAGGAACCCTGATTTTCACATCAGTTAGCTTCGTCCTACCAGTGTTACGCCAGTCAGAATAGGAAAAAAAGATGTCTGGTCAAAACTTTCAAAATAAAACCCTTATAGACCAATGTGTCAAGAAGATTTTTGAGTAATAGATGTTTTTTTCCCAAAACGTCCTGTTCACAGCATATATTTATAACAACATTACTTATTCTTTTTCCAAGTAATAACAGTTCCAAATTTGAGGCTTTTAATTTGAAGGTATTATTTGGTCTATCTGTGGTAGCTTGATGCAGCTGCTTGGCCTCTCTCAAAAGAAACCTTAGCTCGGTACACACACAATCATCTTTACTGAGCTCAAACTATGGCCACACTGCAGACATTTTTCCTCCCAAACGAAAAGTATTTTATTACACCAAAGTGCTGGATATTAGGACAGCTTGATTTGCTGATCCCAGCAGTACTTAGAAATGTAATCACTATCCCGTACTACAGATGCTATTAGCACACCTCCACTTTTCAGCCACTAGGTAAAATGAAGCAACATTTAGTTGGTGGCCAGACTACAATATCCAACTTTTGCCTTGAGTCAGCAAAGTTTATTGCTAAACCCGCCCATCTCTGTTGGTCAAGTTCCCACTCCAACACTTGTCGCTCATCTTGATGAGCTGTCTACCATGAAATAGCATCTGCAAAGCCGCAGCCACAGGCGTTGATGAAGCGGACGGTGAATGCAGCCAATCTGCAATAAAAAAAAAAACAACGCTGCATGTTTGCTGTTCTTTCTCTTCTTACTGCTTTCCTCCATTGTTGTTGCCGTGAAAGTACCGACCCTCTGAGTCAGTACTTTCTACAAGCGCCTTTGGCAGAGATTCCAACATCCAGTCTTCTTGGATATGTCTGTATCAGATTTGGAAATTTTCTTCCATTCCTCTGCTTTTGTTTGTCTTAGTCAAGTTGGTTGGTGAGCGTCTGTGAACAGCTATCTTCAAGCCATTCCACCGATTTTGAATGTAATGCCTTGGCTACGCCACTCAAGGACTTTCAATTGTTGCACCAATTTTAGATTTTCAGCACTCTGAAGCAGGTTCTCCTCTAGAGTTGCATGTATTTGTCTCCATTTATCTCCATCTATCTTTGTGTGTCCCAGTCCATGCTGCTGAAACTCCCCCACAGCATGATGCTTCACCATGCTTCACAGTAGGGATGGTGTTAGATGATTTCCAAAAGGCATAACACTTTTCACTTCAGCTGAAGAGTTTACATTTGGTGTCACCAGACCGCATAATCCTTTGCCTCAAGCTCTGTCTTTCACTGCCTTTCTCCAAACTCCAGACTGCTGTCACGTGCATGATCTCCCAGGAACTCTGTAGTGTTGTTTGAATGGTCCCTGGGTTCTTGGTCTACTCCCTGACCAAGGTCCTTCTTGCCAGGGTGCTCAGTTTGTTTGGCTGACCAGCTCTAGAAGAGTCTGGCTAGTTCCTAATGCTGGAGCGTACTTTTAGCTAAATCAGTGAAATGAGCCACTGTAGTGAATGATTAGAATGAAAACCTGTATGCACATGGCTCAAATACAAACAAAGTAGTTGGTGTCCAAAAAAATCGGAAACCATAGGGGAACTGCCAACTAAACCAATATCAAAATTTCCGTTTCACACCCCCTGTAGGCACTCGTGTACATTCTCTCAGTGAAGGAAGCAATAGCAACATGAAACTTATTTCTGATGTTGAGCCCAGGAGGGTCCCTACGACCCCAAAGGAGGATGGAGGGAAGTGTGTGTGTGTGTGTGGGGAGGAGGGGCAGGGTGGGGGTAGCTTTCCTTGCTGCCCTTCCCCCCTCTCACCAAGACTCCCACAACTCCTCCTAATGCAGGCCTCCTCCATTCTCCCCTATTCTGAATAGCACATACCGACTTTCTTCATCACAAACTATTCAGTAATGACCCTCTTCTACTCTTTTCTCCGCTTTCCGTTCACTTTTTCTCTTATTTCATCTCGTCACATCTGTAATCTGTAATCTATTTTTCTTTTGTTTCTGTTCCTGGTCTCTCTTGAACACCATTGTTTCTGTTTAGATTTTGTTGTGTTGTCGTCAATGTGATTCGATGGTTCTTTTGCTGTCTGCAGAGTTGGTCTGGTTTACTAGTGTTTACCTCGTTTTCCCAACGTAGAGGGAAAGAGAAGGGGAGAGAGAGAGAGAGACAGAGAGAGGAAAAGAAAGCAATGACAGAAATGTGAATGCCTGGGCTTTCTGGCTGAATGCTTACCAATTGAAAGGGGGAGGTTGCAGTCTCTCTCTCTCTCTCTCTCTCTCTCTCTCTCTGTCTATGTCTGTCTCTTTCTTTCTGTCGGAGTGAAAGGACCCATCTCAAAGGGCTTTTTTTCACCTTTCAGGCTTTTTTCTCTCTCGTTGAAAAGAAATTGCTTCTGGGTGTGAAGACGTTTGCGTTGTGCATCTGCCTGTGTGTCTTTGCCCGTGTGTGTGTGTGTGTGTATGTGTAGAAAAGCTGGCTGATGTTGCTCATTGTATGCAGGCTAAATCAGGCTATAAAATTGGTGGAGAGCATGGACAAAACAGGGTCAGGCCAAGTTAAAACTAGAATAGAATAGCTCCAATAATTGATTTGACCACAGACTTTTGAAAAGTTTGATAGAAAAGAGGTACTTTGCAACTTTATAACCCCCTGTTAAACACGTCAGTGTTTACAATCATAAACAAACCTTTTACAATGACAAAATATATGTGAATCTCCCATTTAACCTTCAGGGTTCAACATATATGGGCCAATTCGGATACTGATATGTTTGGATTGAAGCCACCGATGTTCAATATCTCTAAATTTGACCATCATCGTGTAAAAAAAAACTACTTCACTTTTTAATTTTGCTAAAAACAATATCATACAATTTCTAATGAAAAGGACAATATAAAACAAATCATTGAGCAATCACTGAACAAATTTGCTTTTCTTCCTCCAGAGCAACATAACGTCCTGTTTCAATATTCCTGATCTCAGTTGGGCACAGAGCAATGTTTTATTTTTCTCAGGCATGTCGTATAAAACCTGGTTCTCTGCGAGGTACTCATGCTTAATCTCAGAAAACGCATGTCGCTTTGGTTTACTCCAACATGCCATCAGCCCATTCTTCTTTAACTTTATGAAATGCTTTCTTTGTTAATAAGTGGATGCCAACCTTTCCTGTGTAAAAAAAAAAAGAAAACGTGGAAAATGTCTCTTGCCCCAGGCCCATTTGCTTGTTTATCCCAACTGAATATTCTTCAAGCCGATCTGCTCTCATCCATATCAAGTCATCTGTTCCATAGCTGAGCAATGCAAGACCTTCCATCAAACCTCACAGGGCTCCCATCTCAAATCTCCAGTAATTGCTAAGGTGGGCTCATACTTCCTGTACTTCACCAAAAAAGTACCGAATGGCCCTGTTATATCACTCACAGGGTGATTCTTATAGCCCCAGACCCCTGCTACAAACACTGGTTTCTTTGCGCTGCATGAAGCGCACCTCCTCAAGCGCACCTCCTAATCTGATCAAACCAAAGAAAGGTGAAGAAGAGATAAGAAGCATTCTCAGTCGTGTGGAAATGGCTTGGAATGAATTGTGCGCTTATCTAGCTAACTAGTGAGTTAAACAACTTAATGCCTTCATGTCTCGTAGAGAAACTTGGCCGACTATTATAATGGTTTGTCTGCACAAGACAAAATATCTTTAACAGATAAATCCACCCTTACTGATGGATTACCCTGCCAGATCCCTTCCCTCCAGTCAGTGGGTGTGTGATCCAACTAAATGGCCAGATATAGAAGCGCATCTTGTTGAGACACCCAGTGTATACACTCTGGAAATACTCAAGGAGTACAAGTTGGAGAGGTTCTGTTGTTCTTCCGTACATGTCAGTACGTGGTATGGTTGTCAGTGTGTCTCTGCATTTATTCTAATTGGCGATATTGTGAACATGTGTCGTACTTGGATGTTTGGATTGTGTTTCACGGGAATAACTCATTTCAACATCATTTAAGACAAATGTTGAAAGAACAGTGTTTGTGAGAATCGTGTGTGTGTGTGTATTTGACGTGAGGCTGCCAAGCCACTGAAAACTGAGCAACATTTTACCTTCTAGAAGAGAGAAGAGAGAGAATGATAAATGACCAGCCCAGGGACTGAAGACTTTCTCCCTGAACAGTGAAGGAATGGAGATCTCTCTGTCTCTCTCTCTCTCTTTCTCTCTTTCTTTTCTCTCCGTCTGTTTTCAAGACTTTAAAGAAATTTGACTCCCCCTCTGCAACCTCCTCACTCCCACCCCACCCCCTCCACAGTGGAAAAAAACCCTCTGAAGTTACCGCACAGACCCCTCCTTTCAACCGAAGTGTGTGTGTGTGTGTGTTGGCTGCCTTGACTGATGTGGCTGCTTTCTCTACACACGCACACACACAAAAAAACGGCTGCTTTGTTGTGTGATTATGCAGATTGACCGTGTGTAGCCCTGTTCAGTCACAGCCATATGGTAACTGCATGTGTGTGTGTGTGTGTGTGTGTGTGTGTGTGTGTAGAGAGCACGGAGGTATATATGGTGGAATTTACCGTAATTAAACCCAGCACCTTGTCTCAAGAGGCAGCCTTCTTGACTGTGTCCTGTTTCCATAACCAGCTGAAATGGAGAAAATCACTATAACACAACACTGATTATTTGGCGAATGTTGAAGTCGGGCTGTATTTCCCGATGTTTCCCAATAGTTGAATCACTTTGGCCAACCATCTAACAAACAAACCATGGATGTCAAATGTTTGAAAGAGTCACTACTGCCTGTTAAACTGCAGACATGTTCGTGTCATTGCATGTTAAATAAGATTAGATGACATTATAGAATTGGGTTGTTGCAATAGCAAAACAGTAATAGAATGCAGTAAAAAATTGTAGGTTTTGACAGAAATGTGTAGTATAAATGTAGAAATGGAAGTGTGAAAATACATGAATTACCGCATCGTGAGTAAGAACGTACTGAGACAAAGAAATGTATGAATGAAATACCTGCTTTATGTACAAATGTAGCATATTGATGTTTACCAGAAGCGATATTCCCCAGCTTCAAATCTCCTGCCTCTTTACACAACAAACTCTCATTGACTTTTTTTTTTTTTTTTGCTTTTGTTGAAACAACTGTGAAAAGCAATGTTTTTGCTCTGATAGTTGCCTGACAGGTTGCGCATAGCGAGAGAGGATCAATACAGATTTTAGATGAAAGATTGAGATAAAGTTTTGTTTTGAATGTTGGCCTCTGAGTAGCTCTTTGCTGCCCCGGTGCTTTGTCCCCTCTCAGGGCCGTGAAAGACGATTTGGGATGCCTTTATTAAAAAAAAAAAGAAAAGTGGGGCCTCCCTTTAAAACACTGGCTGTAGTAATAATGGAGGAGGCAGCCAAGGGAAGACACACATACACACACACACAGACACATATACTGTAGGCTCCTAGTGCCTGACAGAACTAGCAAGCAAACTAAGTTGTCCCACAGTGTGACAAGCCAACAAGGGTTAGACCAATATATTAGGCCTTTTAATAACATGAAAACAAGCTTAATGCAGGTTCCATGCTTGCCAGATGTGAGCATCTTGGCAAATGAAAAATGCAAAGCCTAAAACAAACAATCTAATGTTGTAAAATTACTTCAGGAAACCAGAGAACGTGAAACAAATCGCTTACTAGCTAGCCAAACGCCTCCACAAGCAATTTGATTAACAGAGGAATGGGAAATGGAAACATCAATCTTCCAATGTAACTGTGGTGAGAACTAGGAGCAGTAGCTTCAGCTGCTCTATAAATGTTACTAGCGCAGTCATCTCAGACAATGCAGTATAACATGGACCCAATGAAAAGCCACATCAGCACACAGAGATGAAATGGAGATAAAAATCTGATAGCCTCAGCCTCAGAGGTGATAGTAAAACCTGCATCACCCTGCAAGAAGGAGCTGTGAACATAGAATAATTTCACTAGTGTGGCTTTCGATGCAGAGTTTTGGTGCCAACTAGCCAAGAAGCCTTGTATTTTCACTTTTTGCACTGATATGTCAATGATCTTGGTGAATTCTTTCCTTATGGGACAAAATTGACTTATTTCTAATAACCCCCTCCCTCTCCAAGTTCCTCTCCATTCAGACAGAACAATAAAAACAAATTTAAAGGCAGCGTGAATGCACGCAAAGTCAGCAGAAGGAGGCAAATGGAGCACACACACTTCACTCTAGGCGGTGCAAATCAAGGTGACAAGGCATTCCCTTCAGTTGAAAATTTCAACTGGAAAAAATATCTATCGGGTGTTTAGAATTAGTGGCATCTGCAGAAAAAGTTCAGAAGAGCTAGATTCCCCAAAGACATTGGTGGTGATCGGCTGCCGAGCACGGCACAAAAGGAGTAAAATGCAGCATGATAGAATCAAAAAAATATATATAATGCTGAAGTTTCAAGTAATCTACATCGTTTCATCAAGAAAGATGTCAACCAAAACCATTCATCATAATGAGGCTATGGCAAGACTCTGTATCGTCAAACCCATTTGAAGGTCATGCTCATTTCACTGCTCATTTCTGTCAAGCCATCAAACCTGGTGTTTGCTGCTGCTGTTACTGGTGTGTGTGTGTGTGTGTGACGCTCTCAGGATACAGAAAGAACAGAAACACCTGATATTGCTCAGAGTTTCCACTGTCTTCTGCCAGCTCTTTCCTATTTTGTCCCTTCTGCCCCCCCCCCATCCTCTCTTCCACCCCTGTTACCACAAAGTGACAGTAGCTCCATGTCTCATTTCCTCTGGGAGCTCAGCCTCTGGCCTACATCTGTATGTGTTCATTCGTGTGTTGTGGCTGATCTTATGTGTCTTATTAGCATGGTAATGTCGCGGTCTGCTGTGAGCGCTGTTGTGGTGAGCAAGCAGTAGTAGCTGCAAAGCCCACAGCTGTGTGTGTGTGTGTTTGTGTGTGTTTCCAGTGCATCCCATATGGATTAGAGACAGAGTAGATGGTCAAATCAACTTTGTTTTATGCCTTGAGCACAAATCATGTTGTCGCAAAGAATTTTGCAAGATTAAAATAACCAAGCTGAACACTTCAAAACAAAAGCAACACGAAACAGTCGCCACATTTTCAAGTTTTGAAAAACCACTTGAAAATAATGATGCGACAGACTATCCGGTCGCATCATTCAGGCTAATACCAAAGACAGTTTTGCAGTTGCACCTTGCACCTCTGGTCACCAAAAGCAAAAAGTGAATGTGTTCTACCATGGGATCTGGTGAGCAGAAGATTGTTATTGAACTGCCCATTCATCCATCTATCTAGCCATCGGTCACATTCAATCTCGATGCATGGTCACAACCTGTCCTCCGCACACACACACAAACACAAACACACACACACACACACACAAACCAGAGACACCTAAAATCTGAATTTTGGCTTTTATGGCTGCACAAAGATTTTCACATTACAGGAGAGTTCCACTTAACAGGATTGACCGGCTAGGTACAGGACAAAACATAACAGGACCTCATATGTTGTACAAAGTGCGCCTAGGGTGATAGATTGCCTGATAGAACTGTCTTCCAGAGGGTAGGATGTCACACTTGGCGTTGTCTTCATACTTTTTCCTGATCTGGCATCATCTGGCCTTTGATAGAGGGCAGCTAGCAGCCAACTGCCCTCTGAACCGTTTGAGTGACACTCAAGGAGGAAGCAGGAGGAGGCAGAGCTGTGATGGATGATGGGAGGATGTTTTCAATGATGGAGTGGTAGAATTGTACCAGGACTGCTTGTGACACATTGCGCTGCTGAAGTTGATGCAGGAAGAACATCCTCTGTGGGCCTTCGTGGTGAGAGTGGGGGATGTTCTCATGACTGCTAACAGTAACACAATTCATTGGCAGGGGGAAGATCAGCCTGGGGTAGCATGGTAGAGGTTTTGCATATTCTCCACTGTCCAAAAACATACAGTCAGGTGGACTGGAAACTCTAAATTGTCCATGCAAGTGACTATGCGTCTATCTGTGTTAACCCTGTGATGCACTGTTTCCCCGTCTTCTGCCCAATGCATTTTGGGATGGGCTTCAGCTCCCCCCGTGACCTTGAATAGGAAGAAGGGGGTAAAGACAATGTCGTTGGCACATCAAGATGCCGGTCTAGCCACCTGTCTGCGGTAGATGAACTCCGTTGTCTTCCCACTAAAGCCCCGCCCAGATGGTGCAGTTTCCTCCACTTTTTACATTGATTAAATTTCAGATTGTGCAATGTGATTGAGGGAAAATCTTGCGCAAGTTGAAGCCGTCAGTGCAGAGCCTTAGGGTGCTGGGTGAAACACCGTCTGGCCCTGACGCTTTCCACAGAATCCTATTCATCCTGTGCATCCTTGTGTGTGTGTGTGTGTGTGTGTGTGTGTGTGCGTGTGTGTGTGTGAACTGTCCTGCGACGGTCCGACTTCTCCCTGCGTGGCGGATGAAACCTTTGTTATTATTCTGTTTGCTCCCTTTCTGTCTTTTTGTCCTTTTTTTTCCTGCCGTCAAACAAGAAATGAGACGTTCTCAGACCCCGAATGAAAAACGGGGGGGAAAAAAATCACACTCCCAGCGCATAATTCTTCCTGAAAAAGACGGCGGAGAGAAAGAGCGAGCGGGAGAGGAGTATAGAGGAGAGAAAAGGGAGTCTCTCGGCCATCTTTTCACTAGGATGGCCATGTCTAATTGTGTCACGGTGATAAATGAATAGTTTTTTTGTGGAGGGGTCAGGAACCCCCTCGGATCAGAGGCCCATCAAAGTGAAGGGTTTATTTTTTTTCTGTTTGTTTTTTTCTGACCCACCCCCCAGAATAGAAATTTAAATCAGCGCTTTTCAAAACAGGTTGCCGGCCACACGGTTTCTCATCACAGAATTGCGAAATCTGCCCACTGAATAACAGCTTTTTTTTAGGCATTATACAGTAAAATGAATGAAGTGATTGACAGATTTTGGATTGAATTGCTTGGTGGATTCTCACTTAAATAATTTAAGTGAGCATTCATTAGTTAATAACAGTACTTGAAAAAAACATCCACCCACCTGCACCCACCCTCTAGTTGATCAAATTTTAGCTTGGTGTGAAAACCAAAAGGATGAACAGAAAGTGGTCTGCACTTAGGGAACTTGGCAAAAGCAAAAAAAATGTTTTTCCCTGTTTGTTTGTTCAGTGTACAAGTAATGGTGCAAGTGCATAATGGTTTAATCTGCTTTGGGGGGGGGGAAAGAAAAAAATGACGCAATCTTTTCCCCAGTTTCTTGAGTGAGTCAAAATCAAGGCAAAACTGGATCTATTGTACATTTGAGCAAATGTTATATGAAGCAAATTTTAAATGTATTGTCATTGGAGCAGCTCCAGGTTCTGTCCATTGTCTATGTTGATATTGATAAAGTTGACTGAGCACCAAGCTCTTTTCCAGCAACGCCCTGCTTCACATTCATACAGTTCCATACATTCACACTAGGAGCTCCCTACTATTTGCTACTGAGAGCTTCCCAGTACAACCACAGTCTCAGGGCTCAAAATTAACTTTCCAGTTAGTCAGTAGTCAGGAACAGCCTTTTCTCTTGGTGGCAGAGAGTAAGGGTCACATCCTCCAAGGAATAGACATTTGCTTGTTCATGGTGGCTTGTTGTTTAGTCGGTGGTTATAATGTAACGTTGTGCTGGGAATCAATATGGTAGCGTAAACAAAGCGGTGACGTCACTACGGCTATAGGACTTACTCAAATAGAAATACAGGCCAATGAAATACATTGCAATAAAATGGTCACATATGCAACCATTGGGAGCTGGTGGCCACTGGGAACTAACCAGTACAACCACAGTCTTCTACTGGTGGCCGCTGAGCAGCTCCACTGGAGCAGTTGGGGGCTCAGTCCCTTGCTCTTCGACAGCAGCTGTTGAGGGAGGGGAGAGTGTTACTCGTTCACCTTAACTATTTCCCACCCTGGGATTCTAACCAACAATCTTCCAGTCACTGCTTCTCTAACATCTAGGCTCATTTGAAATTTCATTCATGACTTTTTGTAAAATGGAGTGTATTTTGAGTTGTGTTTGGATCAGAGCATTTAAGCTCTAAATTGGGTTCTATAGTCGTTCGCTGTAAGTCTTGGACCGTTCACTGCGTGTGTGTGTGTGTGTGTGTGTGTGTGTGTGTGTGTGTGTGTGTGTGTGTGTGTGTGTGTCTGTG
>OOFE01035760.1:3764-32599 GCA_900323365.1 Monocentris japonica | reverse complement strand
ACATCACCCCAAAAACACCATACCAACAGTGAAGTTTGGAGGTGGGAACATCATGGTGTGGGGCTGTTTTTCAGCATACGGTACTGGCATACTTCATATAATTGAAGGAAGGATGAATGGAAAAATGTACCGAGACATTCATGATAAAAATCTGCTGTCATCTACCAGGATGCTGAAGATGAAACGAGGGTGGACATTTCAGCAAGGCAATGATCCCAAACACACAGCCAAGGAAACTCTCAATTGGTTTCAGAGAAAGAAAATAAAGCTGCTAGACTGGCCCAGCCAATCACCTGACTTGAATCCAATTGAAAATCTATGGAAAGAACTAAAGATCAGAGTTCATAGAAGAGGCCCACGGAACCTTAAAGATTTGAAGACTGTTTGTGTGGAAGAATGGGCCAAAATCACACCTGAGCAATGCATGCCACTAGTTTCTCCATACAAGAGGCGTCTTGAATACTCAATACTCAATACTCAATACTCAATACTCAATACTTTTTCAGGAAATCCAAAGGTAGTAGCAGTTCAATATGGGGGAAGGGTGTGCATCTCCCCGGAATGAATTCAACCTGAAATGGCAACCCTGTCTAGACGCGAGCTCATAATGTGGGTGCATGAAACGTTGTGTAGGCTCTTAATCGAAATTATCCAGCGTCCAGTCCGTCGGCAAAAAGACGTCGATCGTGGTTTCGGCATATTTGGAGGTTTATCGCCCAGCCCTAGATCTGGTCATGAAAACAAGCTTGGATAAAACAAGATCAATGACATAAGGTGCACAGAAATTGCTCGCTTTAAGATAGAGCAGGGCTACAGCCATTATTATTGTATGATTCCAAATAAAAACAACTATATAAAACGGTCTACTATAGGCTGCTATACCTCCAGCTTTCTGGCCAGAAAGACAAGCATGCTGACTTTGGTCGGCTTAAGCTGTGTGGAAATTGGGTCAGTGCATTCTCTGCTGTACTGAATACCCACTCAGTGTCTGTTGCCTGTTGCACAAGTATTTTTGTGCGACTCCGGACATCAATGAAAAGGGCTCTGCACTTGATCATATTTTCATTATTTCATGCAACGCTTGTATACATCTCAAGCCAAATTAGTCGGCTTTCCGAGACCATCCGACTCAAACCTGCAGACCTGCCAAACAGTGGCGGTAGCCATGTTCATCGTTTCCCTTACCTTCCCCTCTGAGTGGCTGTTTCAGAGTTAGTTGACATTTGCCTGAGGGGGTAACGGTGTTATTTGTGCTCCAGCCACAACTACTAGTGGCACTGTTATACACAAGAGTTAATAAATAACAATGTGGGATTTTATTAGAAAACAAAACATAAATGACATCATGGCATTGAATATGATACATTATATATACTGGGGTACCACCCAACTCTAATCACCACCAAACTGGACCTTTTCTTTTGGCCCTCCTCATTTGCCATATTGCAAACAGTGCAGCATATCCACACAGACAAAATTGAGTCCATTTCACCAGAGGGCTCAGACTGTATGGGCAGCCCGGGGCTTCTGGTAGCAGTATGGGTTCAGTCGGGGGCACTGCTAGGCTTTTTGGGGCCCCTGACAAAATGTGGCACTGGGGCCCCCCCCATCCCAATGCATATAACTTCGTAGTATCGTTTTCACAGGGCTTCAGGCTGATGTCACTTACCCAGAAAAACTGTGGTTCTCTGGCTCCGCCCACTGAGGTTTCATTTAACCAATAAGATCATTTCTGCTTCCAAGGAACATTTGGATAACTAAATCTCCAGCCTGCCCCGGCTTGGGCCCCCCTGAGGCCCCCCCACGGCTGGTGCCTGTGGGAGGGGAGGTGTCTTGCTCAAGGACACTTGTGACATCAACTGACACATTGGCTGTTACAGGGATCGAACCTGTGACCTTCCAGTTAGACAGCGGTCTGTCTCGCTGCCATGCCACCCTGCCGCCCTCTTACTCAATGTCACCAGGACAAATCTCTGGAAATCATCTCACAGCTAATCCAATACATTGTGACAGAATGAGACAAGTCCCCGAAACAGCAGTATTAGCGCAGTGTCCTAGAAAATAATGGACTATTCTTCTGAGCAGTAAGGACGAAGGAGTGTGAAGAATGACTCATGACTTGCTTGTTTCACTGTGTTGGCAACAACAATCTGTCAGACAGCTTACTGGGATTCATTCACTTGCCTATTTGAATACACACCAGGCCGAGGAGGAACACCTTATCAAGGAGATGTGAGCAACTGTGATAAATTTGCTGTATCCAGCTGCATTGGGCTGATAAGCACCCAAATTATATTCTCTCTACATGCCTGCTCTAATTAAAAGAGTCTCTCAGGTTTCAGCAAATTGCCATTTGATGAATTTTATCTTTGTTTAAAATGACGCCAGTAGTGCACAAATTTTTTGATTAGGTTTTCCAGTTCTTATAAAAAAAAAAAAAAAAAAATAGCAAATATCACATTGACGCTTGTCCTCTTTTCCCCGGACCACCTGCTGCTTTCAACACACAGTCCCTGCACAGGTGATCTGACATCATCAGTATTCAGCCCGCCTCCTCTTCGCCTGTCGCCCCTCACAAAGGAGCCCTTGGGGCATTAGTTGTGGACCTCTACCCACATGGGACCTGTTGGTGCCCCTGACACCTGTCTCCCTCAGGTTGACCCCAGTCATGCTATGGATCACGCTACGATGCTTCCAAGTCTGAATCTACCGGCATGGCCAGACGTTGACAGGCAGCTTCCCCCAGCCAGCGTGCAGTGGGCTCTCGGAAAATGGAGGAAACCGTCCAGAGAATTAATTAAAACTATCGCAAGAGAGATCATATTTATACGAAGGAGTTTGGTCACTTTCACGGTCTGGTTGACTATTGATTGTCAAGGCCTTTAGCTAAGAGACACGCTTAATGGAATTAAAAAAAGTTGTCGAGAATTGACTTGGAAAAGGCCACTGCTGTACCCATGAAACAAGTCACAGAAAACAGCAAAACAGAAATATTTACCAGGAGGAATCAATAGCTATCACCATCCATATGTTGTTGAAATGTTTAGTTTGTTACATTTTTGTCTTAACGCCCATTTCAATGAGGATTTTGTATTGACTAAAACAATGGTTCTCAAAGTTTGGTTAGGGGACCTCCAAGGGGTCTTTGAAGGAGTTCCCAGAAAAATCAAACGCTACAGCACGGCCACCACAGTATATCTTCACGCTGAGCAGTGACTGCAGTAATATGAAAGGCTATTTTCAAGATATGTTCCACGAGCTGAATTGTGTTCTCCTCTCCTATAGTATTGCCAATTACTCTGTATTAAATCTGTCGACAATAAAGACAAAATATCTTCTCGCTAGGAAGTCCTGGGGCAAAAGGTTCTCAGGTGGGGAGTCCCAAGATGACTATTGAGAAGTCGGTGGCATAAAAAAAGTTTACAATCCCCTGGTCCACTCCCTATTGTGTTCAGCACACATTAAATGCTCATTGAAGATGGCCTTCACAAGGCCTGTGTGTGTGTGTGTGTGTGTTCCTGCATCCTCATGTGAGCTGGGGAGCAGGCAATATCCAATTTTTGTGGACCCAGTTTGCTCAATAGTGCTGTTCTTGTAGGCAGACTTTATCTGGTGTGACTCAAGGAAACAAACCAGTTTCAAATCATCATATATGTTATGGATCTTGACGAAAGATAGCGATGGGGTAGGTACCACTGCAGATATACCGTTCTCCCATCAGCAGTGGAAAGATACAGCACAGTCTCAATCACATCTATACAGGACTTACAGCTACATATGGAAAATGATAAACCCTAAGAAAGCCATTAATTAGTTCATTAGTGGACGTTCCACAAGATGACCTCAAGCAAGACAGTTATTGTCATTTTAAAGTCTAAACCTGAGAACAAAGGCAATCAGAAACACTATCAGATCCTCTACAGCAAAATCTGTCATTTTGTTGAAAACAGATTTTATCTTAATATAATTGTTTATATTGATTTAAATGTGTAAATGTTTTGCAAAAATGCTTTGTCACTGTTTTGCAAAGTGCTGTAGGCATTAAGGCTATTATTTTTACTATCTCTTACCTGATGTTCCTGCCACGTACCGAACACAGTCACACATACTGACTCTGCAATGTTACACCAGCTGGAACTTTTCTGATGATGAAGCAAACTGCTCACATAGTGAGCCATGAAAGTGACTTACGGTGTTTCACAGCTCAACTGCTCACAGCGCTTTACAACACGGTGGTTGCCGGGACAACACGACAACTTGGAGTGACCATGAAGTGAGCGGCCTGTGGAGGCACAGTTTGGGGTTTTAGTTGTACAAACACTTCTCAGAGGCAGAAATAAATGACTTAAACCCCAAAGAAGCAGTTTTTCAGGGCACAAGTTGGCTAACTGGCATACTTGAATCGCAAACTATAAATAAAAACATAAATGTCAATAATTTCTATTCTATCTATCTATCTGTTCATGATCTCGGAAGGGCTACAGAATAGTTAACTAGCTTGTCTAGCTAGCGACAGGCTAGTATGGCTAGTTTGGCCTTGGAAGGTCAGTTAGGCTAACTTGCTAACCTAGATAACTTAGTATGACTATATCGCATTTTTCTAGTTAGTAGCAAGAGCGCTAGGCTTCATAATATTAGCTTCCTCCTCTCTTACCCCTCCACCTTTGCCAACCTTCACTGGGCTTCAATCTGTTAGCTAGAAAAACTGTTGTTATTTGGCTCCGCCCACTGAGGTTTGACTCAACCAATGAGATTATTTCTCTCAATTACATATGATCTCCGACTTACCTTTGTTCTTTGAGTCATGTGACATTTTACTTTACCTACACAGTTGTAACCAGAGGCAGGGCATAAGACTAATAGTTATTAGCAAGGAAATAATATCTGCAAGTACCTGTAAGTACATGTTAGTAATGCACACTTTTCCCCTTACTTCCCACTTTTACAGTGTATATAACAGGTTGTAATTGCTACATAACCCTACAATTGTATATATTCTCCTTTTTGCTTTAATCGTTTATTTTATTTCATGTACTGTTTTTGCTGCTTATTTTATATTATATTTGCCCATTTTCTTTTTCCCTGCTGAATTTTATTACTTTTCCTGCTGCAACAACCTACTTTCCCAATCAATAACGTCTCATCTTTCTTAGCAACTACACCTGTGAATAATGGCCCTGTATATCTCATGGAAGTGGCACAGAAGACATCATCACCATTTTAACAATAGCCTTCGATGAGTAAATAATAATGTCCAATCTAGAGATATGGGGTTGATGTGCACATTGAGCATGTGTACAGTTCAAATAATTAACAGGAAATTAAGTTGTGTTTTGACTTCACTTCTGACAGTCTCCCCATCTGCTGCAATGTCGTCACGTTCCAAATAATGATGTCCTGTCCTTCTGCGGGGAGACGTTTCCCTGGCCATTTATCAATGTCTGCTTTCCTGCGTACAGTCTAACTGACATGTCGCTCTTGCTTCTCCGGCGACGACATGAGGCGCGCGAGGCCTCCGGTGCAAGGCCAGAGCGCTGTGACTGCCGAGTTCTCCGGTGAGAAATGACACTCAATTTGTTTCCCATCATGCTACCTGGGTAGTCATGTATGATTAACGTACCCCTGCCTAGTGACCCGTGACTTGTTTTTCACCATTCTGACTGAGCCTGCTTGGGCAGACACAGTACATGCAACCCCTGACTCATTCAGCATACTGTAAACTTGCGCATTTAACCTCGTGCTTCCTTCCTGCTGCACTCGCATCTGGCATACTGCGTGTCGGTGGGAGTGTTTTTTCTTGCATGTATGCCGAACAGAAATCCAGAAAGTCGCCAAGAACTATGGACAAGGCTTATGAGTGTAAGGATTTGCAATTCAGCCCACTGGTACAAACATTTCTGAACAGAGTGATGTGCTTTCATACTTCATGTGCAGCTCAGAAAATACAGCGTCATGCAAAATACTACTTCTTTTTTCCGCCGAGTGGAGGTGTGATGTGATAAGAGCAGAAAGAAATCTAAGCCCACCCAAGCTGTAAACGAAGAAAAGGGGAATCCGTTTCATGTACTGTAGCTAATGGAATGAATCTGCCTTTGATAGAGAAACAAAAGAAGGGGATGTCGAAGCGAAGGGAGGGCGAGGCAGGGGAGAAACCGGGGCAGGGTGAGGGGCTCTCGCAGATGTGTGAAATGTGTTCTTGTTTTTGGCTTTTAGGGAGGAAAATTGGAAGGACTAGACGACAGTTTGGGGAGGCTCAGAGGAGGAAGAGAAGATTTGTCTTCCACAGAGACCTTGTCTGTGAAAAGGAGATATGGAAGAAAGGGACATGCTTATAGATCCATGGACAAAACACACACACACACACAATCCAAAAACTTCCCAAAATACAACTCTCTTGCTTAAAAGAAGACCCAAAAACTTCACAGAGCTGAAAGAAGAAAAAAAAAAAAAACTTGATGGAGTGAACAGCATGAAGTTGCAAATGTGCGCTTTGGGAGTAGAGAAAATAGCTGCCTATGTCACATGATAAACTGAACATCTTTTTTTTTGTATGCCTTGTACTAAAATGAAAGTGATATGCAGTACTGTGGGGGGAAAAAAACATATTTTTTAAAAGTTTTTTTCTCAAATACTGTAGTTGTGTGAACTTATGATGCCTAGTTTTTGACATTATAACTGTTGTCTTACTACTGAGACTTGTAAAGCATCCACTTTACCAAAACACTGGTGCAGCTATCTCTCGCATGTTCTGAGATGTTGTTTTGTAGCGGCAAACCTTAAAGGAAAAAATCCACCCAAAAAACACTTAAACATTGTTCTAAAACAGCTATCGGTGGAGTATCTTACATTTCCCGGGCCCATTTTTGGTTTTTGGTGGTGTATTTTTTCTTGTGGCCAAATGTAAACAATGTGGCATCATGTCAGGATACTTCCAATGCACCTACAATGGAGTTTGATATCAGAAAATGTCTCACTGATCTATAGTAAAATGCCAGGTTTTGGTGTCAGCCCCTCACAATCAAAGAGCAAGGGCTTCTTTCTAGACTGAAGATCAACAATCATACAGGGAGCTGTATGATTCACAAGCTAGTTGGCTAGCTAGCAATATTTTTATCCCCATATGCCCACCTTTGATTAAAGCAACAAGCGTACACCTTATCTGGGGGTTGGTGGAAGTCATTCTTGGAAACGTAGGAAATCACCAACTGAAGTAAGTGGAAGACAGGTTCAGGGACAGTGGGAGAAACTCACTTCATCACAAAATAACTCCTGGAATGCTTTGAACATCACAAAGATGCTAACAGTGGAAGAGTATACTTTTGGCCTCTTTTCAACTGCCCTCCCCCCCGGCAACTTTTACTTTAACGACCTTTTCAACACCAAGAAAGTGTTTGACAGCTAGTATTAGAGAAAACAACCGCTCATTTTGGAATTATGTTTTTCGGGGGGGGGCAACTCGACAGCCTGGCCCCCGAGCGCCAACCTCTGCGCATGACCCCGATCAGCACTGTCAATGACAATCTGCCACAAGGACTAGTCAGGGAGACGAGTAAGTGAACCTCATAGGGGCAAGGGACTAAGAGAAAAAAAAACACAAGGCAGAGCCAGACTGCGTCCCCCCGCCCCCCTGCACTAGAAACTGTACCTCCTTGAAGTGGAGGGGAGAAATCTACTGTGCAAGTCATGAGAGTCTAACAGAACCTAATTTAAATTGTGCTTTGTTTTAGCGGTACAATGGAAAAAAAGACCACAGAGGATTCGCTCATCAAACAAACCCAGGCAACGTCTCCACGGGTAGGGGAGGGAAAAAGGAATAATAATTGTGTACACTCTGAAGGTCTAAGATTTGTCATTATAGAACGAGAGAACAGAGGGAGAAGCAATAAGTGAGGGATTTCAAACGTTATTTAAAGAAGTTCGAATCATTAGTCTGCTGCGCCGCGCGGTCAGGGAAGCCACCGAGGCCTCCTCCTGTGAAAGGAACATGATCAAAGAGGATGAAGGTTAAACGAGTTGACTGGGTAGTAAGGCGCGGAGACTGACGAGGGGTGTCTCTCCGTCTCGACTGAGAAGAACAACAAAAAAACAAACAAAAAAAAGGATTTAAATCCATACCGCGCGACAGGGCTAAAGCCGCTACAAATGTTAAACGAAACGGCTTGTGGGAAATATTGTGTAAAATACAATGGGTGGCATTGACTCGGAGTAGAAAACAATGTATGGTTTGGCTTCGTTCCACATACGGGACATAAAAAAAAAAAAAAAAAAAAACACTTTAAAACCTCGCTAAACTGCTCAGAATCTGTCAAAATCTCACCATGTGGTGTAAGATGAAAATCAACCATCAGTCAGCTGCTACACGCCAGATGTCCTCGGCTCTGCCAAGACGGAGCTCACACCCTTTCTCTCACATAGTCTCTCGTCCTCCTTTTGCTACAGCAGAGCTAGAATATCTTTAGTTATCGTTTGGTTTGAATTCACACTTACCTCAAACCCTATTGCTGCAGGTTCAGCTGAATGCTGGATGCCATACTGTAAGTACAGTAAAGCAAAGTAGTGTTTTTTTTTTTGTTGTTACTACAATCCATATCATATATTCCTGTTTGGAATAAGCTAAATACTGCCAGATTTTCTTTGCTTGCAAAAATAATCAAATAAGCTCTAGGTGATATACTGTAACATTATCTGCTGGCTCCTGGCAGTGGGATGCTGTTAATATAAAACAATACTGGACACCAAATTTGTATGAGCACTTTAAATATGATATTGATTCTGCAATATCTCCAAGTGCTTTTCCTTTTATTGGTTCTCATGCGGTAGGTTTTGAAAAATGCCTCGGACCTCTTTATCACACAGATTAGAATGGATTGCTTTTAATATTACCTCCAATAACTTTGGTCTTTGTTCCAAATGGCCATTTCCCTCCGTTGCACGAAAAGTCAACTTCCATTTGACAAGACATTTAGCATGGCTTATGTGGCACAAACGGTGCGTAAAGTTTCAAAATTGAACTTCGGGGGGAGATTTGAGGGTGTTTGCGGGTGTTCTCTCGGTGAAAAGGCATTTCTGCGTCATTACATGCCTTTCTTCTTACTGTATATCAATAGGCAGAATGTTACATTTTCCTCTGCCATTAGACAAAGTGGGCTAATTTAAAGTAGGGGCACTATTGGGTTTTGAGTGATAAATGACCCATGTGAGAGTGACCCACAATGGGTAATGGGGGGAAAGGGTTCTGTTACAAGCAGTTAGAATACAAATATCCTCCTTATCCCACAGCCCAAGGTTGATGCTAGGCATGAGGTATAATGCCCTGCCTGTACGGTAAATCTCATGTTTCTTTACTGTAACATCAATTTGTGTAAATGAAGAACTCTCTTTCCAAAGTGCTACATATCCATAATCCAAATGGCTTTTTTTTGTCAGCAAAGGACTTAAATGACCTACTGTCCTTTCAAAAAGGTATTGCAATTTGTTTGCAGCAATCATTTTGTCAGAGGAGGTGTCACTCTTTTTTCCAAACAGTGAATACCTCACTTTGGAATGGAACCCTTCGGTGTGTTTTTCATTCCTCGTTAAAACCCTATGACATTGCAAAAACTAGGTTCAAGCGAATGATCATCTTAGTCAAGGGGGGGCGCTGATGGCTGATGATTCCCAGTTTCATAATTGCCGCCCGATAACAGTGATCAGCACCATTTCAGAGATGCTACTTAAACAGCCTTTCGATATCACACACACAGGCCAAAGTGTGATGCTGGCCCTTGTTCACACCCGAGGTAAGCCACCGCTGCAAACATTTGCCGTTTGTTGGGAAAATGAAAGCGAAGCCCGGTAAAAAGAAGAATAACACCTCGGCTCAGCTTGCCCACATCAACATTCCCACCCTACTGAGATAAGTCTCATAAATTGCTTTCTTTACCCGTGGGTTAAATGCACGAGGAGAGGCGTTTTGGCACCGGATCTCTTTCTGAACATAATCTCTATGATGGTAAAGATGTCGCGCCGCAGCAGGGGTTTGCCCGGGACGGCGAGGTAAATTAACTCCGGGGAGTTTTTCCCGTTGATCTTGGAAACAAAGATGATATTTGTGTCACGATCTCCCGTGGCACCTCAGTAAGAAGAACAACAGCACTTGTGTTTTTCTCTTCTTGTACATCGAACTCGCTCTTTGTAAAAACAGATAATTAAATAGAAATATCAGTAAGATAAAGCTCTGATATGAATTGTTGACACACACACACACAGTGTCCTTCAGATATCCTTGGCGGTGAGAAAGTAATGTCACAATGCAAATTTTGCCCTGAAACAGCACATCTTGTTATTACTGCCGCCAAATGTTATTTCTCTGAATAGCCTGTTTTTTTTTTTTTTTTCTCAAGCGCTGAATTAATACAAGTCGTAAAAGCACATCAATAAACTGTCAAGCAATAAAAAGTGGGGTTTAACTCTGAGAATAAAATTGGCACCAGCCAATAGCAGCAACAAAGAATGTCATCTGTCTGGGAAGATTTGGAGAGCTCTCGTGAAGTGGGTGGCAATTATACTGCACACGTCATCACAGACGAGTAGATAAACAACACTCTGTCAATTTGTATTGAATCAGCCTCAGACATTGATTGGAAAAATGAGCGTTTCATAAATGTAATTGCCTCTTTGGTTCTGATCATTGATCTAAATCTGAATGAGTGTCTGCCATGAAATGTAGGAAGAAAAAAAAATCTAAACTGTATTATCAGTGGCTGAAAATGTATTTTGTTAATTTTAATCTATATATCAAGTCTCAGATGTCACAGAATTGGATCGATTTTGATGGTTTAACGCTCAAAGGTGAGGGACGTTTTCGCTTCAGGGAGGTGTGTACAGCAACAACAAAAACAACAAACAATGTCCACAGTTTCTAATTTTTTTTTCCAGTTAAATTCTACAGCGGTTTTATTTTACTGAACAGGGCTGTGGCAGCAAAACCATAATATTCATCAGCTAGCGTTCAATGTGACTTAAAAAGTCATTAGAGAGAGAAGGGGGGAAAAAAAGTGTCACCAACCTCTGTGACATGCCCTACATTTCCTATATGGAGGCTCTGTCTGGAGGCAGCCAGCCGACAAATGCATCACCGACCAGTCTGAGAAGACATTAGCTCACAATGATATTTGTAATGCGACACTTTTGGGAGCGGTATTTCTCATCCCGCGACCGAGCGCGGAGGATAGATATGGTAAACAGTGACTCCTGAGGATAATTTGACCTCAGAAAAGCAAGGCCATTTATTTCCCTCAGCTTAATGACACAAATATGGTAGTATTTTACAGAGGGAATGTTGCCGCGGCCAGGCATCCGGGTGGATCCGAACCCGGAGCAATATTAGGGCGCAGGGGGACAGAATCAATCAACCGAACAAAAGTAATGCTAGCGTCACGTTGAGTATCATCAGGACTTCCACTCAACACCTCTTACCTTGTTTGAAAAACTGTTTTACTGACTTTTTTTTTTTCCCTTTTCTAGCCACTGGCAACAACTTAATATCTGGCTCTGTCAGATGTACTTCCATCCATTACCTTGTCAGAAAGTTTGAAATGAAATTCACATCCGTTGCCTCTAAGCTCCCAGTGCCTCTGAAGTGCATCTAAAACTCCACAGAGGCAGAACTTTTTTTTTTTTTTTTTTACCCCCCGTAACAATGACGTCACTCTTTTGTCACTCTTGGTTGAGCATTATTTTCGGCATTACAAATCAGGCACCAATCGAATGCCAAAAAAAAGAGTCGGAGTTGCTCAGAATCAAAGCTGCTGGTAACCAAGAAGTTTTGCTTGTCAATAAAACATGACCGATGAACTCTTAACGGCTCTAAATTACTTAATAACTTTATCAGGGATGTTCTTTGAAGAACGGTATTGCCTCGGGGTTCTTCCACAGCTTCCGAACAAAGAACCCCTGAAGGATTCCCCCCCCATTTTTTTTTTTTTTTTTTTTTTTTACAGTTTAAAGTACACCATTATACTGAGTCAGCATATTTCGAAAGCCCAATTTCTTCCAACATGCCCCAGATTAGCTTTGTAGTTTCCGCCGTGGCGATATAACAATGTTTTGACACGGCCCATCTTTGTCAACGGGGCAGAGGAATCTTGCATGTGACAAAGACTTGGATCTGTGCCCGATGAGCAAATTATTTCCCCCGCACAGCATCTTCAAATAAGGAAGGAAAAAAAAAAACCCTTTCATTTGCTTCCTGTCCAGAGAAGCTTATTAATCAGCCGCAATATGAGCTTGATTCTTTGTATATTTTTGTATATTCCTAACAAGTTATGCAATTAAATAAAGTTTGAATTAATTTTAATGAGTGTGTAACAAAAGGGCCAAAGCTAATTATCTAAATTCCTCCTCTTTGAAAAATGGGTAACTCTGACCCCCTGCTGAATAGAAAACAAAGCCAAGAACAGTAGAATATTCATTATAAAACATATTTACGTAACACTGCCAGAGTTTGTGTGACCATGTGTCCCCATGGGAGGAGGGGGCTGATTGTTGGGGTGGAAATATATAGTTTAAGCTTCAAAGCGCAATAAGGTATATTGTATTAATTCATTCTGCTGCCTGCAGGGACAAGAGGAAGCGTGGAGGCATTGCGTTGCTTCTATTTGCTCCAGCGCCGCCTCCGTTTCTGTCCCCAGCAATTTCCATTCCGAGGTTTAGGTGCAGTTGCAGAGATGTTCCCTCTGTAATAGCTAGAAATAGATTAACAGAGACAAATACATTTAGTTAAATCGGTCTATTATTTTTTTTTTAAATGGCATTTTTGTTTCTTGCATCCTCACGCTGAATAACAACACAAGGTGCAACAATGGCTCAGGGTGTCTACTACCATGGTACCGTACCGCCACCCGTAGCCACTTAGGGACATAACAGAGTAGAGGTTTGAATGGTGGATGCAAGGACATGGAGGAGAATAAACCATTAACACTATGAAGAGGAATCTTATAATAAAGGTGAGGCCAGTGTCATGTTGTTAATCGCTACAATTATCCATCAACGGGCAAATGGGCCATCAACATTTACTGCGAGCTCCTCAATCACACAAATCAGCGCTGATTGCTGTGCCACTGTGGAACAAGCTTTCTACCACCCTTAGATCTGCTCTGATGCTAGTCATCTCCTCTTTAATCCCTGTGTTATCCAATTACACCGTGACTACCGTGACTAAGGAAGTCCATTTTGCTAGAAAAATAGAAAAGAAAAATAGCGATACTTATATATTGTGGTGGTGCGGCTGTAGGTCAATTCAGTAATGTTCTCAGTAAAATTGAATTGTGTGATCAGGTAGATTTGTGTCCAAATGTAGGTTACTGTGACTCAGTAAACTGTCTCGTCTTCAGCCCTAGTCTCTACTCCAAAACACTCTGAGTTGTAGCTTGAAAAGAGTCTGTTCAGATAACCTGAACAAACTGTTAGCTAGCTAACTAGCAGTCTAATTTAGTTCATGCTAACATGTGACTACTAGCCACTGCTAACGCTAGCTTCTACTAGCTACTAGCTAGATAGTAGATACTAGCTAGATATTATGGTTAGCTAGCTAGTAAGCTGCCATTATCTAAACTCAAAAATGATAAGATATATGGTGAAATGTTCAATTCCCATTTAAATACAACCCAGAAATTAATATTGTTTAGTGAATTCTGTTAAGGCGGCCAATTTGTACGTGAACGTAATCAGCTGTTCACAACAATATGGCCGCCAGAGGGTGTGGTACACCACCTGAAAGCACACTACTCTGTGTTCTGTTAGCCTACACTCAGGCAAAGCAGTTTTAATTTGGTTGCTTTCCTCAAAAATGGATCGACAGACCTGAATAATTTGTTGATATTTCTCATTGTTACCTGCATTATTATGTTTCTGTTTTGCTCTGGGGATATTAAAACGGAATGTAGCACTGCATCTCAATGAAGTGCGCAGTGCCCTGTGTGCATCATAGTTCTGGATTAATCAAAGACAAACAAAAGATGCCTGGGTTTTTTTTTTTTTTCCATCTGTTATTTACATTGAAGAATTTTAGAGCTCAGTGCTCATCATTCATTTTCTTGATATAGAGATCCCCCATACCTCATCAATATGCCCAGTCAGAAACCTTTGCTACCTGCTGTGTTGTTGCTGTTATTTTGGTAACAACTGAGCAGATGATAAATATATTATATGCAGTTCCCGATTCAAAAGATGAGCAATCTGTTGGATTTTTAATGCAAGAACCGATTTAATAGTCATTTTTATAATATGCTATAAAACTGGCTCATGGAAGAAATACGTTGTTGGACAATTAAAATGTAAATATAGGAATCGCATCTTATATAAAAAGCATAAATATCCAATGACCTGGATGTAAATTGATTCAACATGCAATAACTGACGTGCCTTGCATTTGCAAGCGAGAGATGATTGGATTTTGACATCCAGTGTTTGGTAAGCCTTGTTTACCCTTTCAATACGCAGAAGACTTTGGTGAGCTCAATACTTCCCTCGCCATCTGTCTACTCTCAAATTCTTTGGACGAAGACAACCGGAGATGTGCTTCCCGGTCCCCTGGCAGAGCAGTTCATGTCCCTGTTGAAAAAAAGATTACCATTTGCATTTGAAATCAAAGTACAGATCATTTCTTTGTTTATGAGCCAATGTATTGGATCAACGTGACGGCATGTGCTTTAGGTATATTTGGGGCATATTAGATGATATGTGCAGCTTTTAATTTGAAGTAAAAAAAAAAAAAAAAAAGAAGAGGACCTTTATCTACTCCACAATAAGACTTTGATATAATATTGAAATGACTCTTTTTGAAGTGTGTGTGTTTGTGTGTATTTTGGTTGTCATTGGATTAATATGAAATGTGTGTAATAGTTTCACTGTGACTCGCTGTGTGACAATCGCACTAGCCAACACGATTAATGACATTTACTCCTTTAGCTGACTCTGTTATCCAGAGCCAACCTGGACCCACTCCATTCCTAATTAGTGGGAGAGTGAATTTGAGGATTCATACAATGTTTATCTGACCTTCTACATTGAAATGACCTTCCATATTAGTTTCCAATCCAGAAAATGTACCTTTACATCGAAACTCACTCTTCCTCTATAGCAATTCTCTATAGAGTAGTGCATCACTGTGATATGACAGATAGGGAGGGCAGAACAAACTCCTTTTCCTGTCTCTGACTGTGGGTAGCTTAAGTGACTTGTCAGCATTACAAAATACAGACACAATGACTACAATGCCACTGTTGATAGTAAGTAAAAATAAAAGCTTTTGAAATAGAAAGCTCCATCCGGATGACATGAGGAAGGATGTGCATGCTCAATAACAAGTCACCACCCCCTCTCTACAGGAACATCCACACATAGTGATCGAATGCCGGATGCACTGTCTACTGTCTTGCACTGACTGCCCCCCTTGAACTGATTGTGAGGTCCTGTTGGCTAATGCGTACTTATGTAACAGTGTTAGCTGTTGACACGTCTGCGCCAGTGTCACCGAGACTAATTCCTCTAAATTTATTGTATTTGGGGGAATAAAATGATTCTGATTCTTATTTAGAAATCTCATCTGGGGTGGTCAGGAATGCGATGATTGCCTCCCAACAGCAGTAAATTAAGAAGTGTCTGTCAAAAGCTGCACGACGCAAACAGCCACAAATTTTCGTTCTGAAAGTAGAGCTCAAATTGCTACGACACAATCTAGGTAGCGTAGTATCAGAACATATTGTGGAGGTGTATATTGTGTTTTGTACATTTGTTGAGTAAAATAAAGGTTTCATAATATTTCTTTAGACTAGAGTGCTAGTAATCATCGTATTGTGGCTGATTGTCATGGAAATGGCACCGTGGATTGAAATAACCGGTGGTGGCTCAGGAGAAATATACAAACAAACAAAATCTGTCCTTCCGAGAGAATGAATCAGAATAAATTGCTTGTGTGGATGCCAATGTGGTAAACCCAGTATTTCAAAGCCACACGGGTCATAATGTCTTACTGAGCATAGCATGTGGACTAAAACAAACGGGTAGATTAACTGAAGATGGCCAAAGGGTGGTTATAATGTAAAATTCTACATCCCTCCACTGCAAAAAATATCGATCTTCGCAAGTAATTAAATCTCATTTTCCGTCTTATAATCAAAAATTAAAGCAACTGAAGAATTCTGCCAGCGGGACGGGATTATTAGACTTGAGCCACTGCAGCTTCACTTGTTGATGGAATTTTCTGGGAACAGAGTCAATATCTCGACAGATCAAGACAGAATAAGGCAGATCAGTCGAGGAAAGAAAGTGACAGGTGATTCAAGCACTTCTTGAAACTTTCATCTGAAGAGAGGAGGAAACTTTATTAATCCTAAGCGGCAAAAGTAACAGGATTCAGCAGGGGAAAGGAAACTAAAAAGTAGAATATAAGCAATTGTGGGGTTATGTAACCATATTCTGTAAGAGTGAGAAGTTTGGGGAAGAAATGGATTAGTAACATGTATATTATATTAACTTTTATTTACAGGTGTTACTATCAGTCTCAACTGCTTACTTCAATATGGAACACTAATGATGAAACATTTGTTATAGATGCATATATAAAGAAAATATATTTGCCATGTATGTATAAATGCATTTGCTATATACGTATAAATACAAGTATATATATAACCAAGTATGTATAAAGGTCTTAGCATGTATCTTAGCATGAAATTACTGTTTCTCACCCCACTCTCATATTTTTCCACTTCTTTTAAAAAGGACTCTCAAGACACAATTCTAGATATTTCTTGCAGTGGTGATCTAGTTCCCAGCCTACCCCATTCCATGTGATGTTTGATTACTTTTGTCAAATTAGCCATTATCGCTGACGGTAAAAGCAATTTATGAATTTTTTCCATGAATCTCCCATAAAAGGATCACGTCCTAATAGCCTGAATGAGAGCTGCGTTTTATTTCCATTTGCTGTAATTAAACGGAGCTGAACAACAGAGAAACATGAGGGACATCAAGTGGAGAGGCAAGGACTGGAAACCGCTTGCAGGGAAATATTTTATTCATCTACAGAAGACCAATGTTGTCCAGAAAGTCTGAGTGGCTATGCACACACTAATATGTCAGTATGGCAAAGTGTGGTGTGAACAAAGGTGTCTAGCTTTAATGCTGATTTTGTACATGGTGGTTAATTGTGTGCCTGAAGTCTTTAAAGTGTTTTTTAATTCAACCTCATCACTGTGGTGCTTCTGCTCTCCCCAGAGATCACCTGTCAATCGAACAGTGTGTCCAGCACTGTGATGTCTTTCTCCTTGGATTTTCTTGTCGATGTAGTTTGAGTTTCTGTAGGTGGCGCTCTTTTCTTTGTCTGTTCAGCCACAGTAGCTAACTTGTGTGGATCACTTCCTGTCTCCAGAGGATTTACTGGATACTGGATAGAGGTTGGATCAATTGTTGATAGAGATTAGCAAAATGTACATTTATTAGGCTTTAAGGTATTATTATTATTAGACATTAAGATATTATATACATTTATTAGGTATTAAGTACGTTTTACATCATCTATCAACAGCTAGCCTTATTTCCTTCATCATTTTCAACCAACTAGTAACAAGACCATTCCTTTTTCACTGGATAAAATATCTATATCGGTATAGTTTACATCGTTATTGTTTGGCTGACGATAGACAGAAGCACAATAAATGTATTTCTATGAAAATGCCACAGATTATTACTTTAATTTGGCTCAGTTAGTCACTTTTACAAGATGGATATGGCAACACTGTCAGCGCCGTCGGTACTAAATCAGGTTGTGTTTGCTATATTGCAGTAAATGGACTGTTACTGTACAAGTGTGTAGCGAAGATTTACCAAGTTTCTTCGGGTGGTGCGAGGGGAGACGATAACGGAAGCTCAGTGTTGTCCTCACTCTGTCATATCTGATGGATCTGTGGCTGTGTAGAAAGTTTTGCCCTAGTTTTGAAGTGAGGAGGTCCGGGGGTGAGGAGGAAAGGTTTGCCTCAGGCGTCTGCAGCTGTGTGATGGTCTGTTACTGGGAGTTTATCCCAACCCACTGGGACGAAAACAACTCTCTGGTCAGTCTCAAACTCTGACCTACCTGGATGGGAGAAATCTGCTCCAAACCTCTTTATTTATATGCCAGATATATTACCAAATATATATACCAGATATATATACCAAAAGTCCCTTCGTGCTCTATGGGTTTGTTCTCTCCTTTTATGTCTGACTAGCAATTAATATCTATTGCTCTCCAGCATGACTCAGGGAGGATATTTATTGGAAGATCAATGGTTGTTTTTTTCAGTATTGTTCCAATTTCCTTTTGAGTCACGGCGGTACTCAAAATGATATAGCCAGGCTCCATACCTGTATTATTCTCTGCTAAAAAGCCTCACATTGTAAACGAGCACACCATCCTGTTCCTATTGTCCCGCTAATAATATTTACTTTCACAATAGGTTTTGCACATATTCTTGACACAACCTTTATAGAAAAAAAAGCCTTGATGCACACAATAACCGACGGACATGCGGTGAGGTTTGGGTGGTTATCCAGGCTGTGAGGATTTTCATCTCTTAAGCAACAATGGCATTCTCCGGTTTGGAATCACAATAATGTCGTAAAACACTTGGAAATGTGGAACAAAAACACTCGTATCTGCTTGATTGGTGTTTCAATATGGTGACGCGCAGTTCTTGAGCGATCCCACACGGACAATTCATCGTTTGAAATTGAACAGCCACTTAACACCACTGTATAGTATTTAAGGCAGCGTTTAAGTGCTCCACTTGTGTTGCCTCAGAACCAGGTAGTAGGTGTTGTGACACTTTTTTTTTCCATTCAGCTGTGCATAACAACAGTTCACTCACCTTTAAAAATTCATAACGTGTGACAAAGCTGCAGTTTTTATTTTCGAGTATACATGTGCCTTAATTCCATTCATATTTCTTTTCCCGTGTCATAATTTCTCTCAGAAGTGCAAGACAAGTTTCTTAACTGTTTCTCGGGGGGCATTAATTATGAATTATCAATCGGCATACTGCAAGGAAATGCAATGTACCTTGACAAAATTTGAAATAGCTTGTTGAACCGTTAAATATTTAAGATAACATAAGGTTGTGCCGGTGAACTGGCATGCATCTGGTCTGCAGCCCATTGCCCTAGTGCGGTATCACCAGTTCAACAGGGCTGTTGAACCAAGCACCTGGTGTTGTTGTCTGCTGTGGCATCTGCCAGTGCATTTGATGGGGGCATCAGACGACACAGTAAGCATGGACAGAAACATCTATCTTCTCTGCAACCTGTTTTTTTTTTTATGGATTTCTCCCCGTTCAGGTGCTAGCTGTTGTAAATGTAAAAGTGTAGTAATCACGAGCGGCTTTGTGGCAAGCAAAGCAGTCGTGTATGAATTGTGGCATATTTTAGATTCAGATTGCTTTGCCCTCTCTTGGAAAATACAGCTCATTGGTTTACATTAACACCCACGCTGAAGGCAGTAACTTAACAATATAAATACCTGACTGACATGCACCAAAAGCCCATTCCAATCATTTTTCTGTAGCAACGACTTGGCAACGGTCCTTCAAATCAGCTGGGTGGTGATTTTATAAAAATACACATATTACTCAACTGACTTTTGCCCATTGCTAACGTAATGCTAATCCATTTTAATTGGTAAATGCGTGGGTTATTCTGCTCGTTTCGATGAAACTTCAGGAATCAGGAATTGGAATAACGCAGCAAAGCAGTTAAGAAAAATATCAAGACAGTGGAATACAAGATGCTATTACGAAGCACAGATGAACGTTGACGCTTAATTATCTGACAGCTTTGAGTGTTGAGTCGAAAAAAACATCAATTAGAGTTTCTTTTTTTTTTTTTCCTCAAACCGTTAAGCAAACTTACAAATTCTGCACTTAACACAGCATGAAAAAGAACAGCAAATGGATATGGTGCCAGTCGCTTCCTGTGATATGTGGCGTGTATGCTAGAGGGTTTGATGTACTTCCTCTTTTAGTTTCAGTCATATAGCGTGAATCAGCATTCCTGTTAGAATTATTAATCTTGAATTATTATAGTATCATTTATTTTATTATTATTATTCCAGACCCTGGCCCAGTGACCAATAAGCTACAATGGATCACACACACACGCACACACACACACATCCTTGTACTTCTATCCTCATAAGGACCTTCCATTGACTACATTCATTCCCCATCCCCTATCCCTCACCTTGAAGCATAACCCCAGACATTTTTGACCTGTACCCTGTTTTCCCATTGAAGAAGTGCAGCCAAAATGACCTCACTAAGCAAAAACAGATCTAAACCTCAAACTGGTTCTCACAAGGATGGAAGTACACGAACACACACTCACACAAACTGGTGTACACGTGCAGTATGTGTCAACGTGTGCACATGAGGACCAAAACAGCCTAATGGACCAGACACCCTAAGGCTGTGTGTACATGTGTTTTTGTACGTACTGTATGTGTGTGTGTGTTAGCAGGAACTAAATGGGTTCTGCTTCCATTGGACCACATCTGTGACAAAAACAAAGCGTTGTGTCTTTTCCCGAGGGGTATTACGTACACGCCGCAATGACATCAGGGACCGACGGCGCAGAGTGTTTAGTGTTTATTGAGTGAACCGACTTGGTGGTGCTGATCGCCGTGTGAGGATTATTCTATTAAATGTATGGTTTATTAAATCCTTGAAATAATACTCCATTTAAAACCAATACGTCTGATAAAAAATAATCTCCCCGCCACTCTTAATAACACATTGTTTGAATCAGCAACAGGATACATTCCCTCAGAAACGCACAGTGGCAGACGTGTTCAAGATCAACTTCTCGTCTCACACACTACACACACACACACGCAAAAAAAAAACACACAAACACTCATGCACATTTACACACACAGACAGATAAAAGATAATCTGTGTAATGGATTTCTGCCTCAGTTGATTTAGGTCACAGGGTTACCTGCCACCGCTGGCAAACTGTATTATTTTACATTCTAATATTGTCATAACCGTTTTCATTTCCACTTGGCATGAGCCTGCTGACAGGTCAGGCAGGGGACTCAGTGAAGGTTTACCGGAGAATGCACGATGGAAGATGAGTTTGTTTTTTTTTTCTCCCTTCCTTAGGAATACACACCAAGGTTACATCAGCCAGCCCTTCACTTCACCGGCAAAGGGATTGTTTGTCCTCTGTTACACTCTGCACCGTTCACCCTGCCCTTCTCTTTCACAAATAGCTGCCATCTCTAATTGTTGTCCATCTCTGACTTTTTTTTCTGTGCCCCTCTCTCTGAGAGAGAGCGATTTTCTGTGCAACTCTTGGCCAAGTACAATAACTGTGTAATTGAAATTGAGTTGAATGAAAATGCATGAAGTCATTCCAGATCCTGCTCCAGACTGACCCTGGGCCTGTTGTGTTCACTTTGGTGCATTGTTTTTTTTTCCATGCTGTGATTTTTTTATTTTTTATTGTCTGATTGATTCGACCACGACAGCGTTCATGTTCAAATCCCCTGACGTGCCATTGTTGTGATATTTCTGCAGTTTTTTGTTTTGCTGTCACATTATCTCGAGTAGCCTCATGCCCATCGACTTCAGCGTTTGTCCAGTACGTCTGTCTTCTTGTTTGTGTGTGTGTTTTGTTTAAATGTTTGTTTGTTATAATAACGGGTATCCACAGGAAGAGTATTGAGTTATACAGTGTTTTGCTCATATAGGCTGCTTTGGTGTAGCGCATGGTCTTCCTGTCTCTTTCCCAGTGTTGTTGAATGAGCGCCCACAATGAAAACCATTTGTGTTACTTTTTAAGGTATAGTGGGCAACTTAAGTGGGTGATATAATGATAACAGACTCGATACTGAATAAATGAAATGAATAAAATACACCATAGAATAATCAATTAATCCAGTATCAGGCATCTTGAAAATGTTGTATAATCAGATACATGGTCATATGCCCATGTTAACATAGTGTAATGTAAAGGTTTCATGTCATTTTGCCTCAGAGAAACTTTTATTGCTTTTAAATAGAATTTGGCAGTTTAATTACAGTCTAAGATGGAGCATTTTCGGTAGTTAGTTGAATATTTATCTGCGGGTTACGCTCCAGCATGGGTGAAATCATTTGGTGTCCTGTCCTGTGTAATTATTGGACATAAAGCCACAGCATAGGACAGGAACAGGCAACAACAGGACAGGACGCAATTATAGAACAGGACAGAACACAGGAGGCAAAACACATTCATCCAGTCTGTTTCACTATAGTTCACTTTTTTAAAAAGGTATATTCCACTCAAACACACCACCTATCATTTATATTTATTACTTTTAAATGTAATTACAGGTTATTAAAAACAACTATTACATTTGCTCATACTGTAAAGGTATATTGCATGAGCTGTGGTCGCTAAGAGATTGTGACACAACAGCAAGGCCTCTATAGAGGGCTTTCAGGTGACATAACACACCCTCTAGCGGCCATATTGGAGGTCCTCAGCTCTTGGACAACAGCTAATGTTTCTAAACTTATGACTTGGCCATTTTAACAGAAGTGAAAAGACAGACATTTCTGTGCTGTTTCTGACTGAGCACTGATCATTTCGGCTCAGATACAACTGATTGTTTTTGTGTTAGATGATGCCAGCTTGTTTGCTAGCTAACCATAATATCTGGTCAGCTAACCATCACTGTCTCATTGTTACATCTGATTAGCACACAAGCTAACGTATCTAGTAGAAGCTAGCGTTAGCAGTGGCTAGTAGTCGCATGTTAACATGAACTAAATTAGCCTGCTGGCTAGTTAGCTAGCTAACAGTTTGTTCAGGTTAACTGAGCTGACTTTTCAAGGTACAACTACAGCTGAAGACAAGACAGTTTACTGAGTCACAGTGACTTACATCTGGAATCAAATCTACCTGGTCACACTATTTACTTTTAATTATAACATTATTGAATTGACCTACACCCACACCACAAAAATCTTTTTCAGGCATTTCTCTATGGGTTGTTATGTAGCCATTATTTGTGCCCAACAAATTGTCAAATAATGTCACCTTGGTAGTTACCAATAACCATAATATCTTGTCAGCCAACCATCACTGTCTCGGATGACTTCAGAGGGCCACTATTTGGTTGTTTTCTTGAAGATTCTCCAATTCTCTTTTTTGTTTTGTTTTGTAATTGTAAACCCAGCTAAATGCAGCAATGTGACATTACATTACATTACATTACAGGCATTTAGCAGACGCTTCTATCCAAAGCAACTTACAATAAGTGCATTCAACATAGGTAGGCAAGAGAACTACTAGTCACCAGAAATTCCCATTTGTGCGCCACGCTTACTTCAGTACTCACCTGTGTGTCCACCTGAAGATCGATATAAAGCTTCAAGTTTCATCCCAGCTACCCATCTCCGTGTCACTCTCTCACTGGAGTCTCACTGTGGCGAGGAGCCTGCCATTCATTTTGTAGCGTAGCCCAGCCATGACTTAGTATTCCACAATGGTTCTGAGAGAGAGAAAGAGATGCGTGAGTGCAAGGTGAGCCAGTGATCATGAGAGGACTGCTTAAAGAGGCCGAGGGACTTCCCCCATTGTGTAGATGATACTTGTATCCTCCCGGATCAGATTTTCTTCTTGTGGATCTCAGATGAGCAACTACAAATTCACAGATACAGAGAAAAAGATAGATGTGGACATTGGTATTACATAGATATTTCGTTTAGGAATTTGAATTTAACAGAGCTCTTTTGGTGTGCGTTCATGATTTGATCAAGACTTTTTTCATTCAAAGTAATAATTTTTTCAAATAAATGAATGTGCATTTGCTACTCTCTCCCTCTGGCACACAGGAAGTGATGCGTTTTATGTTTCCTGCAGCAGCAACAGTAGTTTGTTTAGACTAAACAGAAGAAGAACTGGGTAGTTAGCATGAGCAGCGATAGCCACCGTGGCTGAACAGACGAAGAAAAGAGCGCCACCTACAGAAGCTCATCAACAGAAAATCCAAGGAGAAAGACGTCACAGTACTGGACACACTGTTTGATTGACAGGTGATGCAGAGAGAAACACCACAGTAATTGCTGATGGCTCAATTCACAAATCGATTGTTCATTTGAACAATATTTCAAAGTGAACGAATTGGCCCAGTCTACCAATGGAACTGAATCAGAATTTGAAATCGGTTCAGTGCTCCTGGTTAGACGACAGTTGAAGTGAGCCAACACACTTGTAAACAAAAAGCTTTCAAGACAAAGATAGATAATTCCCCTCCTTTTCCACTTTTTTTGTTTTACCGTAGTGCAACAACAAGATCGTAGCCAGCTAGCTATCGAGGTGGTGATTAATAAACGATGAAAAACTTTGAAGAATCTGATCTTGACATACAGCAGGCCTGTGCTACTTTCTTTCCATTCTGTGGAAAATAAAAACTACTTTGGAAGGGCACAGTCACTGTTTCCTGAGTTAAGCCCCGCCCTGGACGACTGTGATTGGTTTTCACAACATTTTTTCCTCTTTGCAAGAATGATCGAGTTCCCTGCCAGACCAACGTGCTGAATCGACATCTTTCATTTAGATTGAACAAACCAATCAGCTGTGTAGGCAGTGCCACCCTTTGGTCAATAGGCACGGTGCAAATGTGAGTGATTTGTTTGTTCAGTGGATTAGCAGTTCACTTAATGGACCAAGTAGCCAGTGAGTGTTTAACCCACTTCCAATTTTTACATGAGACAAGTGATATGATGATAGCAAGTTAGCAGAATCGGCCAGACCCTATTTGTTATATGTTGAGTTTGTACAGCTCTAAATGAGTCCAAATTCATGCATTACCAAATGTATCAATATTTGAGACTGGACAAGCCTAACGTAGGGCAAAGTGCTGTTGGATAAGAAATTGTTTTTACAAATGTGACTCAAATGAACCGGTGCTGAACTGAATCCGTTCATTTCTATCAGACCACCCAAAAGAATCAAGATGTCGTCCAAATAAAAAAGGATTACAACTTTAAGGTGATTGCATTGCTGCATTTCAGTGTTGTGGTTGAGTCATCTGTTGCTATAACAAAAAAAATGCAGCTATTGTTTTTTCTTAAAGAACTGGTTGTAGTATTATTCTTCAATTCCAAGGTAATTGTACTGATGTTCTCTTGAATATTAGACATTTACGGTTTTACACATATATAGTTTTTTGCCATGAAACCCTTCACCTGTGTTTAGTTTACTTGAGCAATGTTAAAACATAAAAGTGACAAAAGAAAATAAACAGTGTTAATATATGATGAGAAAAAAAAGAAGAGATGCAACTTACTAATTTGTGCAAGAGAGACAAGGTGCTTCTGAAAGCATCTCAAAGCAAACAAAAGAAACCAACAAAGAAACAAGCAGACACAATTGAGCAAGCAAAGGAAGTGTTTAGTTTTGTTTTTTTTCAGCGATAAAAGCTGCTGTAGTCTAGAGAGATTCAGCTCTAAGGTAAGACGGTTCATGACCTTGCTCCTCGCCTCCACAAACACCTGCAAAGCTGGGCTCGCTTTTCATTTTCTATTATTCTTGGCCTCATAACAGGCTTCCCAATTTGTTTCTCAGCCTCATATAAGTGTTGGGTCCTGTATTGCAGCCTGAAAAGCATAGAGACCATGTAAACTGGACCTGATTGACCAAGTCATCGTAGAAATGTTTATAGAAGCATTACGCACACAGGTTGGCAATAAAGAAAACTCAAAGTTGTTAGTAATAATCAGGAAAAGCCTTGAGGTATGAGGCAACGAAACAGGAAAAAAAAAGATACATTGTGAAGAGATTGTTTCTGCAGTTTATGGGACAGCCTCCTTTCTCTCTCTGTCGCAATCATTCTCTCTCTCTGCCATGTTCACCGTGTAATCTGGGGCAAAAATTGAGGCGACAGCTGTACAGCCTTGCAACCTTGAACCCTCACCCTGGAACGCACCTCCAACACCCAATTGCATAAAACGCGTGGGTTACAAAACAGATGAGTCTTGTGGCCCTTCTGGTGGGTTTGGCTCGTGAAAATGGGGTTTTGAGAGAGGGGTAGATGGTGCGGAGCACATCAGAAGGCCGATCTGTCAGAATACCACCCTGCCACATGAATCAGACAGGTGGTCATGTGGGAAATGGGAGAATGAGAGAAAGAGGGGTGGGATGGAGGTGATGGAAGAAAACGTATGATGGGGTGAGCAGAGAGAACACAGGGAGGAAACGTGGCTGTCATGGATCACAGGCAGGGGAAATGAAGTAGTAACACTGCCAGATTCACCCATTAACATACTTGCGCTCCCCCATACTGGTTGAAAAACTACTCAATCCGCTGCAGTCAACGCAGCGCTGCGTGAACGAACAAAGGGCCTACAATATGTGACCGTATGTACCTGCACCAGGCTCACGATGCCCTTTGATAATTCAGATTTCACCTTTTTGAAGGGTTTTCAGCGACCTCTTTGGTGGAACATAATAAATACTTTGGCGATTTTCAATCACGGAGGCTGCCAAAAACGTCATAGTTGCCGGGATGGATGGGAGAGGCAAGCATGCAGGGGGAAAAATAAGCCCGCAACCATAAAGCGCGAAGTTACTGCATTCCTCTCTGCTTGCCTCGGTACTGTGCCATGCATCCTATCAGACCTCACAAAAGCGAATCTAAGAGGAAGCCACATACAATGATGCCACTGTATTGATTTTAATTATCCTATTACTGAGCCTGGAGGTCTTATAAAAACAGATAAGCTAAAGACCTCCAACTAATTACACACAGAGCGGCCTCATGCATTTATTTTGCCGTTGATTAAAGTTGCTTCGATTTATGTTAAATAACAGTGTGATTCAAATGCAAAACATATTGGGTTTGACAGAGGGAGAACAGGATGAGTGAGAGCAGGGGAGAAATAGAGCGAACAAAGTGTGTGTGTGTGAGAGAGAAAGGCAGAGACAAATACAGAGGAAGGGGAAAGAGAGTGAGAGAGACAGGAGGAAATAGAGTAGCAGAGTGGAAAGGTGAGGGCGTAAAGCTTGAATGCTTCAGCACCATTTCTACCACAAACAGTGCTGACCTGGAAAGCCTCTGTGTGGTGGAAATCAGCTTTAAGAAACCCTTTTAGAGACCTCCTCAGGGGATTAATACTGTTTTGGTGTTTGGGGTCTCTCTCTCTCTCTCTCTCTCTCCCCATCCTGGTGTGTTCATGTGCCATCGTATGTGTGTGTGTGTCGAGGTGACAGTGTGGAAAAGATTAAGCGAGTATAGAGTGGAATTCCTGTGCAAGCTGATGTGTGAGTGTGAGAGAAAGCGAGAGGGTGAAAGGGAGAGGCAGATTGGAGTTTTAGTAATACAAACATTTACCCAGAGGCAGAGCTGCTCCGGAGGAAGAAAGAATCTCATTGGTTGAGTTAAACCTCAGTAGGCGGAACCAAAGAACCACAGTACGCAAGCTAGCTAACTGCCAACTTGAATTGCAAAGAAGAAACCAAAATATAAAATACAAAAATATAAATAAAAAATATAAATGGCAATGACTTCATTCATTCATGACCATGGCATTCTTGGAAGGTCGGTAGGCTAGCTAACTAGCCTACCTAGAGAGCTAAAGGCTAATGTGGCTAATTTGAAAGTAAGCTAGGCTAACTAGCTAACCTGACTTATAGTATAACTTAGTGTGGCTAGACTGCATTTTTTCAGTTAATAGCAAGACCGCTAGACTTCATAATATTAGCTACCTCCTCTCTTACCCTTGTTTCTTACCTTTTCACTGAAAACATTCTGAAAGTTTTGTTACCACTTGCTAGCGTTCTATGTTAAGCTAGCTAGCTAACATTACCAAATATCGTTGACATAACATTAGCATTTGCGTGGGGAACAATATTTTACTTTGAGTAAAGAAAATCTTGCAGGTGTCTATGTTTCTCACTTGGTAATTACAGTTCACAAAACGGGAATTCCCAACCTCCGACTTTTAACGGAAGGCGCCATTACCCAGAAGAACTGTGCTTCTTTGGCTCCGCCCACTGCGGTTTAACTCAATCAATCAATGAGATTATTTCTGCCTCTGAGAAATGTTTGTCTAACCGAACCGCCAATCGGCGAGAAGGAGAGACAGAGCAAAGAGGGAAAGAAAGCGAGAACGTCCTGATGCATTCTTTGTCAGCCCCTCTCCTCAGCCCTCCGCTAAGCGAGGAACAGGGGACTGACACGGTCCAGTGAAGAGCTAATTAGTACTGACAACAAACGTCACATCAAACAGGTATTGTGAACTGCGCGAGGCCGGCCGCACTCAGTGGATCTCAACTACCCCGGATGCCAGATTACTTTTGACAGAAAACATACAAATAAAACATTACCAGGGCTTAAAGGGAGAGCTCGCAGAGATACCCACTGAGTAAATTATTCATACATTGACTTACTGAAGGAATGAAAGCTTCTGTCTTCCCTCTAATCCCCAGCAAAGCTTTTGGTAATAGTGCGGCGCTCAAGAGTTGCCTCTCACAAGGCTCTATTCATCAAACTTTCCAATGTATGAAATCAGCGTCTGACAGGCTTTTGAAATCCTGCAGCTCCCGCGTTATTATAACGTTTAGCCTCAAACAGCCTCTCAATCTAATGACTTCTCCGCGATGGTGATTGCTTTGATTTTAATTGGGATGTTCCAGGGGCGCCGCTGCTTCTAATCCAGCTGTCTCCCACCAGTTTGACAAGGGTTGCTCACGGTGAGCCTTTCTCCCTCTCTGAAACCCATCATGGGGTGGTATGGTTTCCCTATTGAGTTTAATGATGGGGGGGGGGG
>OOFE01035759.1:0-16548 GCA_900323365.1 Monocentris japonica | reverse complement strand
AAAAAGGCCTGCGGGTATGACAGGAGTGGAAATAACAGAGCGCCAAGAGAGAAAGGACTAAAACGGTTCGAGAGATTGAGGAGGTGGGGAAATAACGAAGCAACGGATGGGAAGATTTAGGAAAATATATGCAACAGTGTCTAAAGTCAAAATAGGCTAAATCCACAAAGTGGAGCAATGACTGATGACTGACGAGATATTATTTGGTGGTAGACATAGGTCACCAAACTATCATGTTAGAGGAAACATTTTTTTTAGGCATCCAAATAAATTTGAAAGGTTTCCAAATAGATTTCTGGCATTTTTTGCTTGATCTTTACTCTCCATTACAGTGATGCAAAGAACAAGATCAAAAGCACCAAATGTTGCCTGAAACACACGTACTTGTAGCTCAGTAAACATAGTTTTTTGCCTGCAAATTAGCATTTGACAGGGCAACACGTCATTCCGATTGTGATTTTATATATTTTGTGCAAGCAAATTGAGTATATTGACATAAAGTAGGGTTTTTACATGATATGCTTTTACTTTGAAGCCCAAACAGTGCTGCTGACGTAACTCAAACACAGCTGCCTCAGCTGCGTTTTCAAATAACATTTTCAAATAAACTAATTTGCAACAAACTACATTTACTAAGCTTCTAGTAACATTTGGTCCTTTAATTTTTTGTGTGTAGTGAACGCTGCAGCAAGAGCGGGCCAAACTTTACCATTCTCAATTGATGCCCATGCTGTGCCTTTGTCAAAGAGAGGCACTTATGAGTTAATGTTCTTCTGGTGTGGAAACAGGATAAAAATATATTGCCACACCCCAGATGTCAGTGCTCTCACCACTCCTGTTCAATTTATATACTGATGATTGCCATAGCCAGTATGAGACTGGGACTGTATGAGTATGAGACTGAAGTTTCCTGCCAGCTATTACACTGTGGTAACAACGGCTATTCAGTATCCAGTGGAAGTCATTGTAAGAGTCCACCTTCATGTGTTCATCCAGTTAAACCAACTACCTACCAGACCAGTCTAGAATCCTACAGTTGAATAGAGTGCAAAACGTGATTTTTTTCCAATCTATTCTTCTTGGAAGGGTGCAAAAAAATGCAGGAACAGTTAAGCTAGTATGCAGTTGTAGTATGCAAACATTATGTAGCACATCTATAGTAAGCCTCCCTCATGCAACGAGTCACCGTGCTATTGCTAGTCCGACAGGGTTTCTCCTGCAGCTACACGTGAGTCAAAGTATATCATAAAATGGTTCCAGGTGGTGTCATTGTCGCCAATTTTTTCCTCTGATTTGTTGGTATGATGTAAAATGAAAGAAGTCTCTTGCAAATTTGGTTAAAGTCAGCAGTATTTTTTCTGGTAATTCAGTTGCGCAGTTTGCTGATCTACAAACCAGGCAGGTCATGACAGTCCATCTTCTCTGACCTGATCCCCATCCCCCCCGGTATTTAACACCTCTGGTTTAACACCTCTCTGGTTCCAAATTTAGTCAAAACTAAAACATAAAAATAGTAATTCCCACAGCCTTTTCTCTCCTGAATTCCACAAATAAGAGGTAGTTTGACTGGTCTGCCATTTTTTGAGATTGGTCATTATGTTGTTGACAATATAAATGGTGCAATATGGAATAGAAATGTATATGTATTTTATGGTTGTAGGTCCAAGACAGTCTTTTAAATATTAACGATACTGCAAAGTTAACTACCCACTTAAAAATATTATTTAAACTTTTTTTTTTATAAAAATACTAATAATAATAAAAATAAAATTTAACCTTGAACTTCCTTGAACCTCTTTTAAAAAGCCTATTTAGCTATAGAATCTCTTGGAGCCTCTCAGTGTGCATTCGTATTCATGTTGCCTTTTAGATCAGGGCAAAAAATGATGAGCTAGTAGACTGTTGGAAGTAATTCTTTCTTTTTATTGAAAAGATGACTAAGTACCCAGATAGCCAAAACAGGAATACATTTGCTTCACATGAATGCTAATGCCTGTTGTTGTGGAAGCAAACACAAATGGCTCCAACAGATAATTTCTCGTCCAAACAATGTTCATTATCATGGGCACTGGAGAGGTAGAAGTTGTTGGACTGAAAGCAAATGCATTCATTTTTGTGCAGGAGACGGAGAACCCGTTCGCTTCCACAAAGGACATCACCTGCGCATATCAATGCCGGCCTCATGAGGCAGGCACCAGTCTGTTGACATCATTTGGCCCTAAACATGTGGTGGCAGCAGCAACATTCAGATAGCAGGTAGCAGAAAGCAAAAAAACAGGCCGGACGGGCTTTTTTTGTGTGCACGTCAAATGATTCCGATGTGCCATTATCACGGTATAAGAGTTACTTGAGTTGGGTTTTTTTTGTGCTAATACTTCTGGATGTAAGATATGTGCTGTTAATAAAGCATAATAGGAAATAGAGGCAATACAATATGAAGTTCATGGGCAAAATTCGAACTCACGGCATCATGAGTGCATGACGATCCACGGAGTCCGGGGTCCATATTAAAGAAATATTTCTCTCTTTGTTAATATTGCACTTACAAAAGGTATGAGGCACTGGTACACGTACAACTACTTTCCCTTCCCTATTTTTTTCTCTTGATGTGGCACCTAGAAAGTACTTCTGGAGCGTCAGGCTTGGCTGGTTTCCATTCGATTTCCCCCGCGGGTCATCCATCGGCCTGGGGATGTGGCGAGCCAGAGCACCCAGCCCCGAGGTGATTAACGGAAGAAAGATGGCTGCAGTTCACGACGTAAATCCAAAGGGGTTTCAGGTGGAACACGGGCGCTTGTCTACCAATGAGGGATGGGGGAGGGCCTCGCCCAATCCGGCACTGCAAATCTCTCCCGCCGCCTCACCCTTACTCCCTGTACTGGTGTTTCGGGAAATGTCTCAAAACAGAGGCGAAGGGGGAAGAAAGGGGAAAGAGGTGGGATGTTTGAGGCAAAGTTAGAAAGAGGGGCTGAAAAATAAAACACAGTAACTGAAGGATATTTACAAAGAGCAACAAGGAACAGAAGGTGATGCATGACAGAAAGTCTCAAATAGGGAAAGGAAAAGAGGAAGTGACTGAGGCAAGGCAGAGAGAGAGAGCTAGAGAGCAAGAGTGGAAACCTGTGCACCCTGGGGTGATATTAGTGAACCCCATCTGTTGAACATCTGGTATGAGGAGCCAAACACCTTCAGCGGTCTGCTTAGGAAATCTTAAATTTAGCACCAATCCGCTCGCAGAGGGCAAGACAACCCTCACTCCTGGTAAGATGGATGGAGAAAGGAGACAGGCATGCTCTCACTTAATCATCCATCCATGTTCTCCTGACCAATGAGACGGGAACAATAAGACGAGAAGGAATCCAGAAATATCTGTTCTTAAAGCCCTATTCATACAGTGTTATGATGGGACCTCATGCAATGAACAAATAACCCCCCAACCTCTGTGTTTCCTGAAATGCATTTGCACAGGATAATTTACCAAAATCCCTGGTGCCCCGGATAAAATTGTATCGAGGTCTAGATTTTACAATTCGTTACTATGATTTAGTAATGCTTCTTCTATAGATTCTATGACTGCCTCCATTTTTCGTGGCAGGATGAAGATCATCATCAGTATTGGATTGGTATTATCAGGGGACCTCGGTCTTCACCAAAATGCAGTAACTTTCATTGGAATTTTTACATGGCAGATTCGCCTACATTAAAATCACTGACAATCTCTGCAATTCTACCCACTCACAGGATGTCCCCAGGTCATATAAAACTTGTTTGAATAAGGCACAAGATAGGCCAGAAAGAATTACTGGAAATAGATGGATTTTGAAGGTGATGAGATGTTTACCAATGGTATAAATGGCCACAAACAATGAAGATAATGTGAGATGACTACAAAACAAGTCTCCAAAGATGGGGTGTCACAAAAGACCAGCACCTCCAAAATCCCTTGAACTCCAAAATATCTCCAATGAAAATGCTTGACATCAGCATTTTTGCCTCACTCTCGGAAGAATATTTGAGAATGACAAGTTGCTGTCCAGCAAGCATTTGACGGACAGCAACAGGCAGGAGGTGGCATCAGGCAGGAAGTTCAACATCAGCCCAAGCAAGCACAAATTTTCCATTATGGCATGGCAAAAATTCATATTAAAAAAAGCTTTTGAAACATTTTTGAACTGATATTAAGATATTTTGGTAATGATTTCACAAAATGCAGGTAGCAGCTACGCACGACTACGGACGTTGTCTCAACGTTCATTTTGGCACTATATTTACACAGCTTTTCAACATTGGTGCAGGCCGTTGTATTGACATCTATTAAACGTCAAAATGTTTGCAGAGTGGTTTAACTGACATGGTCTCATGTATGAGTTGGATTGACAGATGGAAATGATCACAGCGAAATGCTGTGACATGAGATTAAAAGGCCACCGTTTCAAGTCCTTGATAACAAAAGTGTGATGGTGTTACAGGAAATATCTAAGTTCCAACAGGAAATATATATAGGAAACCCACTTATTAGCTAAGCCGTGGTATGTCACAGTAATCAACATAATTCATATTTAACTGTACCTCATCTCTGATCTCTCTGCAGGTGTTGCTTCTCTCTTTCCTTACAATCTCAACTGTCTCTCCTTTTTCTTAGTTCTTTTTATGCAGGCTCTTCTGGCCAGCATGCCCCTGTGCTGATGTGTCTAAGAGCCTGTCGTATTTTCATTAGGTCCTCGTTGAACTGCCATGTCTGAAATGCCCGTGGTAGTAACCTTTATAGACCAGCTGATGGCCACAAGTTACTGCTCCTGGTGATGCCAGTTTTTACTACAGTTGCATTAGAAGATTGATTTTTCAATTTCTTATTTCTCTACAATTCAAATGGCTTGTGGAAGCATTTGGCTAGCTAGTAGAAGATTTATTTCAAGCCATCTGTTTTCCCTGATAAGGAAAGTTATGTCATTGTACAACAGTAGATTGTTTGATTTAGGTGTAGCATCATGTTTGACTTCTTTCCTGTTAGTGGGCTTAATCCTTTGCTGAGGCTACAACATTAGCGTAGTAGGCTTTGCTAAGTGTATGTTAGTAGCAACATTAGTTAACTTGATTACATTCAATACATTACATTATTTACTAAGATGCTTACAGCTGGCAAGCATGTAACAAATAGCAAGATACTTGTCACTTGTGTCACTTGCATATTTCTTTCTCCCTCCTGCTATCTATCTACAACTTTGAAATCCAATCACATAGTGGAATATCAGCTCATGAAAGTAATGAGTTTATTAATGAGAACAAATAAACCCCATTGATCACGTCACTGAGAGATCCTTGGACCAGGAAATGGGGCAGATATGAGCTCAGATCAAGCAGATTCTCCTGCTTTGAGTGACACATATCTGTCAATGAGATACGCCATGAAAGCTACCTGTCAGTGATCTTCCTGATGTTAAAATATGTGTTTTTCATGGTAAGGGCGAAGGCAGGAGTGACTGTATTTCTGCATTTGGGGTAGCAACCCATGGCAGTGGTACCCTAGGCCAGTTGGGTACACCCTTAGCAGCTATGAGCTGGCAAAGAAGAATACCCCAAGAGGCTTCAGGTTTGCTCCTGTGGCTGGGAAAAGATAACAGCTTTTAAGGGCCTCTAAATATATCAAGGGAGGAAAAGATTCCTGAAAGAGGGTGTTCAGGGACCCTGCATTCACAAGTATTCATTAAGAAGTCAGGCGACAGCAGGAGATCGGCAGACAGGAGGCAGCTTAGGAAGCAGTGAGAAATAGGAGATATAGAATAAAGAAAGAATGAACTAGAAATAGCTTTTTACAAAGATCCATTAAATGTGTTGAAGCTTTATTTAGTAAAGAGAAGAGTAGCAGCCTGAAAGCAACAAAGCAGGAGCTGGAAGACCATCTGGAAAGGGTGCACACAGATAGGGAAAGGTATAGGAAGATAAGGCTGTCCTTAGATACTCCACCATTTGGAGTGATGGACCATCAGATTGATGTTAGCCCGCCAAGTCGAAAAAGTGCAAAATGTAGTAAGGTGTGCAAGGGGCTTCTTCAGCCCCGGGGCCTAATGGAGTCCCCTACCGGCTATATAAAAGGTACACCGGATGTGTTTAGATCTGGCACCAAATTAATTCAGCCAAGCAGGAGAAAAGAGATCTGCATGTGGTATTTCTAGACCATGCTAATCCATTCGGCTCTGTGCCACATAATTTCTTGTGGGAGGCTTTTGGTTTTTTCAGAGTCCCCACCATCATTAAAAATCTGATCAGGGTATACATTATTTTTAAGATTTTCAGATGTGCTTTACACCAGCGGAATGTACTACAGCATGACAGCATCTGGAGATAGGCATCATGGCAGGGTGCACCACTTCCTTTATAGCTTTGACCATGGCAATGGAGGTAATCATGAAGGCATCAAAATGGTAGGTGGGGATAGACTGCAGGGAGGGCTATGCATTATATGACTACTGTAACTACTACAGCGACTTGTACCAAAAGGTTGAACAAATTAATTGATAACCTAAATTGGGCTAGGATGAAAGTTAAGCCAAATACATCTAAGGGGGAAACTGGTAAACAAAAGATTTTACATTCTGTAGATGAGGAAGCAATTCCAATAGTTTGAGTGAAGCCTGCCAAAAGCTTAGGACAGTGATATGATGCAACCCTAAATGTCAGGGGGCAGATTCAGGAGATAATTTGGTCTGTTGTCCCTGCTTATATGGCCCTTGACAGTATATGAGATACCAATATCAAAGGTAGAGAAGTTAGAGAGGTAGTTAGTTTGCATGTTAAGAAGTGGCTTGAAGTCCCATGGTGTCTTAGCAATGTAGCTCTGTAACTGTCTATATCTAGCCTAACAGAGGAATTAAAAGATTAGAGATGATAGATTTGAAAGACCTAACAGTTGGGTTCAATTTTCACCGTAGACGCTCCACTCCTAAGAGAAGAAGTTCGGGATGCACGGTCAGCACTCAGGCACAGGGAAATCGTAGGGCATGTGCAACTAGGGCGGGGAGGATTAGGGCTAGGTTTAGGGCAACCCTTATGGAGCAAGGCAACTCCATCAGGGACAAAAAAGATGGTTGTGCGCCAAATTAAACAGCAGGAGGAAGCATCAAGGTGTGCTAAGGCTGTCTCTTAGGCAAAACAAGGCTTCAGTAAATGGGAGAATTGGGAGAAAGGAAGAAAGTAGGCTGGAGGCAGTTGTGTGGTATGGAGGCAAACTGACTTGATTCATAATACAGTAGGTGCAAACTATGATGCACTATCATCCCCATACCATCATCATCCCCAACATCTCAGTCATTGAGTAGGTGAGGACCCTTCCTTTCCCTTATGTTCAGGCATAGCAAATGGCAGTAGATTTGGAGAAAAAGTTGATAATCTTGCAGGAAAATGTGAGCACTGACATAAAGCTTACATTGCCATGGGAGGACGCAGTAGATAAGGCATATGGAAGGAAAATGCTTCAGCATACTGAGTTGGTGGGCAGACGCGGAGCAATGGGGTTGGAAACTGAGGCTATGCCCTGTGGAGGTTGAATGCCGAGGGTTTGCAGCCAAGTCCATTTAAAGACTACGATGATGGTGAATTAGGTATACGTGGGTGTAGCTTAAAACAGACAGTGAAGGATATGGTTGAATCAGCAGGGTGCCAGTCAGTGGATCTGACAGAACAGGAATCACTCTGACTGGGAGGCAGGCACAAAGCACCTTATGCCGTTACCCTTGAGTGTTATATGGTTTGAACCACTTGTTTGACTGAAGCATGCTGGCGCTACAGGGGGGTACAAAAGTAGAGTCCACTACCAAGAACTGTTTGTTTTCATCATTTATCAAAAAATGAATACAATGTTTTACTCAGTTGATACTTCTTATTCAAGAATACACAATTTTTTTAGTTTTTGATAAATAATGAAACAAAAGATGTCTTGGTAGTAGACGTTTGGACCCCACTGTATGTTTGCTGGTACACTGATTGCTTGTAGCATGCTGGTTGCCATTGTTTGCTAATAGCATGGTTGCTATGGCTGTTAGTAGCTGCTAGTAGCGTGTTTGCTAGGTATTGACCTGTTATGTTGGCTTGTTAGCTTTTGTTTGTCTGTAGCAAGCTATTTGACATTGTGTGAAGGTATTGATTCTCCAGAATGTCAATATATTGGCTCGTCAGCCTTAGTTGTCTATTGCATGCAAGCTAAAATTGGTTGCTAGTCAATACCTGCTGGGGTCCAAAATCTTATGACTAAGACATTTGCAATATGGAAAGCTATAAATACCTTGTTGCTACAATTCAGTTTCTGAGCTGCTGAGCGGGCTGTTCCAAGCCAGCAGTGTCCCCTTAGCTTATCGTTGTTGTTAAGTTAGTAATGAGTTCAGAAATGATTGAGTAATGTTGCGAATTAGGGATAAACCCAAGCATACTGATGGGAGATGCCCACTTGATAAATCCAGTATTCTCACATACCCACATTCTCACATCCAACCCAGTAGCATTGAGATGAGGTGGCAAGTGAATGGTGCTACTTATGGTCCTGTAGATTTATGACAGCGTAGCCTGATGTCCTTTATAGTCGCCATTTGAGGCTTTGTGCATCATTCTTTCTGACATCTGAATTGGGCTTCTGTGTGAATGCTCACCCTGGATTATGGCACAAAGCATTGCAACATCACATCCTGTGTATTGGTAAATGCTGTTGCATGAAAAGGATCTAAAGCGATTTGAAAAACAAGGCGAATTGACTTGGACCGTGGCAAATCCTTGACCATCCTTATCTCACTTTGGGGTCAGCGGGAGAATTGGCTGGAGAGAGACAAACATAAAACATGAAGAAGTCAAATAAGGCAGGTGAAAGGAGAGAGACTACAAAAAGAGCTTAAGCAAAAGAGAGATGTGAGATAGAGAGAGAGAGAGAGAGATGTCATGCAAGATTAGGTAAGAGAAGAGGGCACTGCAGTTTAAACTGCCTCCCCCTAGAACTAAGACAAATTGGGCTACGCGGTCTTCTCGGTGGCCCCAAGTCCCTATCTCTCCAAGGAGGAAGCCGGCGTCTCCCAAGCATTAAAGTGGAAAAACCAACGCCACTGCAAGAATTTAATGAGGAGAGCTCTGTACGGTTCTCCACTCACTCTCCCACCCCAACACTGAGTCTGTGACACAACACTTCTTGGCATGTGGTGATTTTCTCTTTCTCGCCTCTTTATTCAGTGCCTTTATTCGTACTGCCTTTGCTTGAGGAATGGAGTAGATATCAAGGCTGCAAAGCAGTCCAGGCCCATTCACTCACCCCAGCCTCAAATGCCATGCCACATCTCAGTGATTGTGCTCCCTTGGAGATGGCAGTGCATTACACACTTTATCAACTCCGTACATGTAAAAAAAAAAACCTTCAGTCATTTGGTTGTGTAAAGAACACAGAGTAGCCAAGGGTATTTGGGGGGGAAACTGAAATGTCTATCCATTCAGCATTACATTGATGGCAAGAAAAACCTTGCATCGCCACAAAGCCTTTTTTAATTTTCTTACTGAATTGATTTTTGTTTTTCATTTCACCATGCTTTTTCCATGGATTTACTTGATCCAGGGTTTATCATATTTGTGTTACATATAGACAACAAGGTCACCTGCCACTTATTACAGAAAAAAATATTGGCAAGATACTTATACATTATACCAAATAACAAAATTACATAAAAACCTCACTACTGACCAACATCCATCATCATTTGGCTACCGCTACTGCATTGGCTTTAAATGCATCACAGTTGAGTGGCTCAAGTTCACTCGGTGGAATCTGGCACAACAATGATATGAAAAAACGGGCCTAAAAAGAAGGTTTGTGTTCCCTTTGTAAATATTTGATCGGGGTACAAATCACGGGTAGCCAGAAGATTGGAGTGCAGGCATTGACTTATGTTTTTGAAAAGGGGGTGCAAAGAAAATAAATTGACGAGTAGGAGGCAGGAGAGGTTGCAGGCAAGGGGGTCTGTTGAAAGTGGGGGGGAGGGTGGAGGGTTTGATGGATGAACTTTCCCACCACAGGTCTGACTGAGTGGTGAAACAAGCCTTATCCATTAATTCTTGATGATAATCCAGAGTAAGCACTCTGAGGGCTTCAGATGAGGTAGCCTATGGAAGTGTAAACAATGGGCTTCCTCTAGCAACTCAAGTCTTTTTCTTAAATAGAACCTCAAAAGAAAATCCCTTCCATAAATATTTGTGGTTCCTTCTCTGTCTCCATGTCGACAGTAAAAAAAAAACCACTGGTGGTCGTTTATCTTCATAAAATAATAATATGATATTTACTTCCTTATTAACACCCCAGAGAGGAGATTTTAAAGGTATCCTTAAGTGCCCTTCCCAGTTTGCATCTTCATGTCGACATTGAGATTCATCCTGAATCCATCCTAACTTTAATAGCTTAATTCTTGAATGACTTTTATTGCAAATGCCACTTTGTTAAGCACTCAACAACTACAATAAAAGCGTACAAAAAAAGTTATTGCGTGTGGGCGCGCACATGCACACATACATTTTCCATTCTGGTGAAAAATGGGATTTAACTTAATGGCCATCAGTTTGGGCTGCAGCGATAATGTGTTCGGAATACCTAATCCATGATTACGAAACCATGTTAATTTTGACTGCAGAGAGGGCCCAATGGGATTTGCAATGGGACTGACTGGCAGGAAAACTCTATAATTAATGTTATATTAGGATAAGAAATGTACATTTATAAGTTGAAAGAATGAAAGTGGAAGATGAAAAAGAACAAAAGCAAGCATCAAAAGGCTTACCGTACTGTTAACCAAAATGTTAGAAATTATGCATTACTGGCTTTCAAACTATGACTGCAAGATCGTGACATAGTGAGTTAAATATTCTTTCACTTCTCTCAAAGGGTAGGGCGCCATTTCCATTCCATTATCAGCAGCGATGAGTGATGGAAGTCGAGTGAAGTGCATTTCCCCATTCAACATGAGAAATTGTTCTGGGAAATGGCAGGGACACCCATCTACACCTTTCAATGCTGTATTGGTGAGCTGTCACAGCTTGATAGCGAATGCCCACCTATCGAGCCTGAGAAAAGAACACAAAGTGTCTGAAAGTCCTGACGAGTGTCAAGGCGCAGACCTGGTGGCCCGAAGAACGGCCCACCTGGCAACCGTCAACCGCCTCGCTGTCAGGAACACCCAATCAAATTGCATCTAACAACTACCAAATGACTGGCAACAGTGTCAGAAGTTTCGGTCTAGGGGCAGTCAGATTGTGCTGTCTCTGGCATCGCCGCGTCCATTTGTCTTCCCATCTCATCTCGTTCTCCTCACCTCCTGGTGTTTGTTTGGTGTCACCATCGGTTTGGCTCACCGGCCTCCATGCCGGCCGACAGCCTGTCAGTCTAAGGTCCTTTTAACAGTCAGCAGTCCCGCGCGGCAAGACAGCAGCTCCCTTGGCATTGCGCTTAGAAAAGATGGAAAAACAGGGCTGGCATCGTACACCTCTCGACCCACATCAGCATCTCTTTTTCCTTTTTCCTTTTGTGTATCTGCAAACAGAGGCTGTTAGGGCCTGTGGCAGCGTTTATTGGTGGACTGAGACAAAATTGAAGGTAGACAGTAAGGAAGGATATCGTTCGGATATCGACAGAAGTACACAAATTCATCACTGGACAAAATTCCTTCACACACACCTTCAAGTGTGTCCTGCTTGCATTTTCTTTAGAGACAATGTGACTGAGCTTGACTGCTTCAATTATTCAGTTTAAGTAGAATTGAATACCATGCAAAGTACACGTTGGGTCTGAAGGCCTACAGGTAGTAATCACCTGAGATGTGGCCTGAACATCCTCTACTAGGATTCTTCATATGGATCCTTCAGGATTCTTCAGATTGCCTGTGCATTATGACCACTAATGCTACCTCACTCACTGGGTTAAGTGTCCCGTGTCATTCAGCAGAATTACAACAGCAACAGAATTACAGGTCCTCTAATGCCGGATCTAGGCTTTCGAAGAGCATTGAATGAAATGCGTCCTTCAGAAGGTTAACTAAAGGTTAGGTTAACTAAAATCAAACCATGCCAGAGGGGGGAAAAGGCTCAACAAAAGAAAACAAATGGAGAGCAAGAAAGAGGGGTGGAAAAAAAGGGAAAGAGAAAGGCCAGGCCTGACTGGGCTAGAATTCGGGAGGCACCTTTCCAGAAAATGATGGGGGTAAACTCCCAGCTTTTTCCCCGCTCCCAATAATCTGGCAGGGACTTGATTAAAACAATGAACTGGAACAATGGAGAGGGGAAAAAGAAAGGGAGAAAAAGTGAAAGCCTGGTGTCTAAGAGAGCGCCTCCTATTTCTAGTGGCCCATTAAAGTCGGAGAGCGACGGGTCGGCGGAGAAGACGCAAGGCAGCTCGGTCTTCCCGGCAAACCCGGCATTTCCCGGCTGCACTCTGGGTGTAGGAGCTCATGAGGTGCAAACAAAACCAAAACAAAACAAAAAAAAACGTTGAGAAACAGATTAGAAACCTAACGGGCACGCTTAGCCGAGCAGAAACGCTGATCGGAAAAAAGAAAATAAGATGATCCTCGGCTCGTTCTTGAGATTTCATTAGCAGCCCGTGTTTAATATCATCATCACCATTGTTATCATTATCAGAAGAATTTATCTTGGGTAGTTTCCCCTTTGTGGAACAAACGGCATCATTTCCTACTAAAATCAATAAGAAGTGGGCTGTGTGGGCTTTTTTTCCCTCTCTGGCTTAGGCTTCTCCTTTTCCCTCTCTCTAAAAAAGACAAGCGGCCCACCGGTAATCACCAGGCAACAGCTACAAAGCCGAATGGTACACGGATAACTGTCTGACACCAACCCCTCTCACCCCCGCCACATCTTACGTACACACACACACACACAAACAAACCCGATATCTTTTAATCAATCTATTAAGGAGAGCCGGGGTGGCGATGACAGGCCTGCTGACTGATAAAGTGACCTGTCCGACATCTGAGCGTTTCTGGCCACTGCGGAGGCCAGATAATGGCTCGGTGCGCGCCGAGATGATGATGGCGATAATGTTGGCACCGAGGGCCACGAAGCATATCCAATCCCTCCCTAAATGTCAACCTTCCCTGTATCGCGGCGGCAAAAGACTTAGAGGAAGGTTTTCTACACGGAGGGCCTACTTATAATGGATAACAAACACACGGGCTCTGGAAAAACAAGCAGAAAAAGGCGCGTGGGTATGCAAAGGAAAGGAGGTTAAAAAAAAAAGAATAAGGAAAGAGACAGAGAGAAAGAGGGAAGAAGGAGGAGGTGGGGGGTGAAAAGATGAGCCAGCCCAGGCACTTGTTGTGAGATTACAACTGTTCTGTTTTTCCCTCCCAGCCAGGAGCGACAGCGCCCATTCGTTTCATGCAGCGGAAAAGCGACAGATTGAAGGCCAAACATCTCTTTCTTTCTCTTGTCTCTCTGTCTCCTATCTCTCTCTCCCTGTGTTTGGTTAACCCACGGCTAAAACGGAGTGCGGTGTGACAGGGTGTGATGCCTTAACGCTGACACCACGTGTGGGTGACGGGGAAGGGAGGAGGGAGGGGGAAAAGTGATGCCCCGTGTCAGCTAGCGGACACCCCGCGGTGACGTTCGGTGCTTTCCATCCCAGAAAAACAGATGTTCGCACGGGGCTGCAAACCGGCCATTACAAGGGGGGAGGCCGGGGCGCGTTGGAAGGAGGCAGGCCGCTTGCACAGACATGACAAGCACTGCACAGAGTTCCAACGGCACTTGGCTGAATCATTGCGGGTGTTGCTCTGCAGCGAGGGGTGACATTATTCAGGTAGTCTCTAGAGTAAACAATGCACTGTACAGTTCAGAGAGGATGAAGCGCTTAGCGTGTACTTGTGGGTTTGTGTCAAGCTCATAATGTTAGGCCTGTGCCACTTGAATTGCAAAAATCTTAAAATCACAAGATGCAATTTTAATGGTTTTCAATGATTTAAGTGCAGACTTGTGCAATCACCATGTGTTTTGCCTTTCCAACAATTTCAGCACAATTGCACATCTAACAACCTTATTAATAGAGATGAGGAGCGTGAAACTGGTCATAGAATCTCCTATTTTTATCAAAGAGACGGTCCAGTGAACGAGACTTGCAAAAATCTTAAAATCAAAGATTAGACCTATGCTTTATCAATTGAATGAACCTACATTGCTACATATAGCAATACAGGTGACAAATAAAGTGATGCTTTTGATTCTCAAGCAGCCCATTTTGCCTTTTCCCGAAGCTTTTTAAAACACAATTGCACAGCTATGACCCTTATTAATATAAAAGTGTGAATCTGGTCAGGGTGACTCCTATCTTTACCTCGGCTCTCCACTTAAGACGGGCCAATAAACCAGAATGGCAAAAACGGTAAAAACATAGGATGTTGTTTCAAGGATTCAACATACTTTATCAATGGCCAAATGAATGCGAAATGACAAATGAATGACAAATGCCGCCTTTTCACCTTGGTATTTTCTTCATCTTTTTATTTTCTCAGTCCAATAAGCCTGCATCGCGAAAGCCTTAAGATCATCGGATGTCATTTCGAAGATACGAATCACCAAACGAATCGACATATGGATGTGGTGATTAGGTGATGCCTTTTTGCTTTGTGCAACACAACCACATAACTACAGAACCTCAATAAGAGAAAAGAGGAGTGTGGCTCTGATAAGAACAGCGGTAATAAGAGCCTGCAGGCGATGATACCCCCTAGAAGGAGCACACACACTCGGTCTCAGTTTCTGTGTCATCGGTGACCCCTTCACGCAAACGGCCACCTCGGGCTTTCTGAACGCTGCCACCTTGACAGCGTGTGGTCCGGCAGAGAGAGAGAGAGAGCGAGAGCGAGAGCAGAGAAAGAAAGGGGTAAAACAGAGAGAGAGAAAGGAGATTATCAATTCATGTCCCAGTCCTCGGGGCGTGGATTTGCCCTTCTGTGACAATGCCTACTTCCTCAGACATTCGTCATTCCTCTAATGTAAACCCGCCCCGCCGGAGTGTCACTCGCCGGCAAGAGCACCACCAATTCATCCTTCCCATCCATCCATCCATCCATCCATCCATCCATCCATCCATCCATCCATTTCTCACAGCAGCCCTCGCAGCTCTCCACTAACTCGAGTTGATTTCTCTCTAGATTTGTGATCAGATGGAATGGGAGATGAAAAACGATGGAGGGGCGCGACAGACACACACATACACACCCAAACACACACACACACACACACACACAAAATGAATGCTTAACAAGGGCCCCATCTCGAGGTCTGATGAAAATCAAGGCAGTGTAGGGAAAATAAATTATGGATGTGGATTTGTTAGTGTCTAGTTGTCGCCATGAATACTGTGGGTTACAGAGTCAATAGGGTAGCCTTTCTCTCTCTCTCTCTCTCTCTCTCTCTCCCTCTCACACACACACACAGCATTATCCTCAGTTACAGCTCTTAAGAGGCATGAGAAATATAATTGCTAATCTAGGCAAGTGGAGATATGAGCTACAGCCTACTATTTATGACTCGGTGGAAAGTAGGCTAATACGACCAGCCAATTTTGGCAATAATGTGTCATATCCAGTCAGCTGTGCAGGACGTACCTCAAACAGAAAACTGGGGTTCAGTGGTCCATGATGGGGAGGGGAGGGGTCCCCAGGCAAAATGAGGGATAATTTAAATTCACTATCATTTCACTCCCTAGATGTTAGCACAATGAGAAAACACATAAGGGTGACTGTGTAGCTGTTACCTCCCCATTAAACGGCATCTCATTTCTCTATTAGCTCGTATCTGACAACAGATGGTGTTTCTTGGGATAAAACACAATCGCACGAGGGTCTGCGGTCTAACGCAAATCTATCTGGGTCGATCCTTGAAACGAACAGGTTTGGAATGAAAAGAAACAAGCGCCCGGGATCCCAGCAGGGCCGGACGGACTTTCGAGGCACCTGCGAGACATTTCTGGGACCTTCCAGAGCTTGAGGAATATTGCGTTTGCCACTCTGGTCAAGGTCAATTTTTTTTTCTTCCCCCCCCACCAATAGTATTCAACATAGTTCTAGAGAAAACACTGTTGGGAACAGCATGACTCATAGGGTATAGTGTGAAATGATGGCAATTTTTTCTTTTCTTTTTTTTCCACTATTCTTCACTACAGCCACAATACTGCTTCTCTCCCGTGATGACGTTTACTGAGTAATGTAGGGATGTAAAGTGAGTGAATATTAACATTAGAGATAGTGGACTTTCCATGTTAACGCCTAGCTATTAGTCTATTAGGGTGAAATGAACCGGTCTATGCTGACAGTGGTTCCCAAACTGGGGTCCGAGACCCACCAGGGGTCCTTGACGGGGTTCCAGTGGGAGGGTCCGCCGCAGAAAATGAGTTTAATTTCTAATTAAACTAATTCACAACAAATTCCACCAATTAGAGGTTTCACCCTCACCGCTAATAGGCTGCACGTGCAGTGTCAGTTCTCCAATTCACAAATGAACAAATCTTCCCATATGGATCGACTG
>OOFE01035750.1:0-11828 GCA_900323365.1 Monocentris japonica | reverse complement strand
ATCTGAGAGACTTTGACAAGGGCCAAATTGGTCAGAGCATCTCCAAAACGACAGGTCTTGTGGGGTGTTCCTGGTATGCAGTGGTTAGTACCTACCAAAAGTGGTCCAAGGAAGGACAACCGGTGAACCTGTAACAGGGTCATGGGCACTCAAGGCTCATTGATGCACGTGGGGAGCGAAGGCTAGCCTGTCTGGTCCAATCCCACAGAAGAGCTACTGTAGCACAAATTGCTGAAAAGGTTAATGCTGGCTATGATAGAAAAGTGTCAGAACATACAGTGTATCGCAGCTTGCTGCATATGGGTCTGCATAGCCGCAAACCAGTCAGAGTGCCCATGCTGACCCCTGTCCACCGCCGAAAGCGCCTACAATGGGCACGTGATCATCAGAACTGGACCATGGAGCAATAGTAGAAGGTGGCCTGGTCTGCTGAATCACGTTTTCTTTTACATCATGGACGGCTGGGTGCATGTGCGTCATTTACCTGGGGAAGAGATCACGCCAGGATGCACTATGGGAAGAAGGCAAGCAGGCGGAGGCAGTGTGATGCTCTGGGCAATGTTCTGCTGGGAAACCTTGGGTCCTGGCATTCATGTGGATATTACTTTGACACGTACCACCTACCTAAACATTGTTGTTGACCAAATACACACCTTCATGGCAACGGTATTCCCTGATGGCAGTGGCCTCTTTCAGCAGGATAATGCGCCCTGCCACACTGCAAAAATTGTTCAGGAATGGTTTGAGGAACATGACAAAGAGGTGTTCTAGGTGTTGACTTGGCCTCCAAATTCCCCAGATCTCAATCTTTTTGAGCATCTGTGAGATGTTCTGGAAAAACAAGTCCGATCCATGGAGGCCCCACCTCACAACTTACAGGATTTAAAGGATTTGCTGCTAACGTCTTGGTGCCAGATACCACAGGACACCTTCAGTGGTCTTTTTGAAGAAGAACTGGTTGATGAATCAACTTTATTTGGCACTAACACATGTACACATGCAGTGAATTTCTTTCTTTGCATACCTCTGACTAGATATACACACATCACCCCACACACATGCACTTTTTCAGGTCAGAGGACAGCGCAGGTGTCAGCTATTGGACAGCGCGCCTGGAGCAGTTGGGGGTTAAGTGCCTAGCTCAAGGGCACTTCGGCAGTGTTGGTGGGCACTGTAGCTGTGGCACCAGTCATTTTTTCAATCACCAGCTCACAGCTGGAGTGCCGCCCCCTGCCGTCTTGTGGAGTCCATGCCTCAACGGGTCAGAGCTGTTTTGGTGGCACGAAGGGGACCTACACTATATTAGGCAGGTGGTTTTAATGTTATGGCTAATCGGTGTATGTTGTCATGTGTTTCCACCATGTTCCCCTACTGCATTAAATAATTTTGTGAATGTGATGCAGATGCTTTATGATTATTCAGCCTCTGAGCAAGTCTGTTACTTCCTCATGTTGCTTTGAAAACTGTAAAAACTTGAAAGTTAATCCTTTTTTCATGTGGTGTTTCAGCTATTTTGTCCACCCTCAGCAGTGAGAGAATAGGTTTGAAAATAAGTGTTTTAAAGGACGTAGTTATTTTTTGCAAGTGACGTCTCTGCTTTTGAGACTATACAATTCCTTATAATTGCTCTGTGTTAATGTTGATTTCTCCCATTGTTCCTAGAGGAAGAAGCAGAAGGAGCTGAAGAAGAATTGGGCTCGATGGTCGGGTCTCTTTACTGGCCAGCCAGTCACCGACGTCAAGTCAGTCTGCCTGTCTCTCTCTCTCTCTGTCCCTGTTGCTTTCTCATCTCTCCCTTTCTTTCCCAAAACTCTTAGTTGTAACTCTGTTAGGCTGTGATCACTTTTTCAAACATGCCTTTTCAGTTACTTTTTAATGGTTTAGTGGTGACAGGCGCACATCTCCTCCAAATCATACACCTGGCATTTTGGATGCAACATATTTTGCGGGTGCTGCCAAGTTGAACATGTGTCAACTTCAGCTGCACCGGGCATTACATCAATAATGAAACAGGTGCTAGGCGGAGCTCTTGGATGAGATGATAAAACTCTCCATTTCACAATAGGCTCCTCATCCTCTTCTTCAAGAGCAAGGAGAGCAATCACTAACTTTCTCTTGTTCTTTATTATTTTCAGCATCATCCCCTTTGTTACTTCTTACTTAGCTAGCTAACCTGAAAAAGCATCTGTCTGATCACAGCCTCAGGGGTCTGTTGCATATATTTAGACACATGCTTTATATGCATCGAATGTGTGCAAGAAGGAGCATCCAGCATGTAAATGATGAACAGTGGTTCTTCTTCATGAGTGATAATGTAATAATAATAATAGGGCACCAGGAAATATGTCATCCTCCACAAATGATGCAGTCCCCTTCGCAGACAATTGGTGACAAATATCAGCTTTTATTTTGACCTGTTAATGCAGTAGGCAAATCAGTGTAATGCCATAACATAGTGCTGAGATTCATCATTACTTTCCAACTTTCTTCAAAATCCGATCAGCAGTATCTGAGATATTGCACGATGGATGGAGAATGATCTTGCCCCCTGCCACAGGGAGGTCAGGGTCAGCTACAGAAGAGCACCCTTGGAGCTGGTAGGGATTGAATGTCTTGCTCCAGGACAGCAGGGTGGGGGTTTGAACCCACAGTAGTCTAAATGTGTAAGGCCTGTGTATGGACTGTAGATGTGCATGTTTGCTGCACACCTATGTATGGATGTATGTATGTATATATACTGTGTGCTAATGTGTCTGTCTTTGTGTTTCTTCCCTATAGGTGTTATTTTGGGGAGAAGGTGGCCCTTTACTACCTATGGCTGGGCTGGTACACTAAGCTGTTGGTGCCAGCTGCTTTACTGGGCATCGTAGTGTTCTTATATGGGCTGGCCTTTTTCAATACCAACCCTCTCATGTGAGTCAAGTGTCCTCCTGACCATGATACGCCAATCTAGGTACCTAGACAAGCAAGGGAAGTCCTATTGCTTCCCAGAGGCCTGTGGTGGTTTCTAACAGCCATCCCCCCGCTGACTTGGATGTTTGTCCTGAAATCCCCACCTACATTGTAAAATGTTTTTCAAAACCATATGAAAAATATTAGAAGTCAAGCATGGTTGCACACAAAACCCAGCTGAATCAGTGCCATAACACGACTCTTATAGAAAGACAATATCCTCGTTAGTTTCATTTTCCTAGATGGTGCAGACAAAGCACGAATACTATTTGACTGAGTCTGTGTTTCTTCAGTAAGGAAGTCTGCGAGTCAGGTGTCATCATGTGTCCCAGGTGTGACAAGAGATGTCCAGTCTGGCAACTCTCAGACAGCTGTACGTATGCTAAGGTAAGTTAGCTCTACTGTATTCTACCTGCCTCGTCCCACTCCGCTCTACTCTTCCGGTCTTTATCTACACATATCTATATTTGTGCGATACAAGATATTTCCATAATCTTTATGTTTCATATTATATTATAAAGATTATGTATTCCCATGTACACAGGTCAGTCATCTCTTTGATAACGAAGGCACTGTGGCTTTTGCCATGTTCATGGCGGTCTGGGGTGAGTCTTATCTCCGTCTCGTCTGTTCTAATATAATCTACTCGTCCCTCTCTTTGACTTACCGTCGCTGTGTTGCCCTCAGCCACCCTGTTCCTGGAGCTGTGGAAGAGACACAGGGCCAGACATGTCTCCCAATGGAAGGTCTTCGACTGGTGTGAGGAGGAGGTACTGCCTATCTAGCTAAACTCAGGGATGTTATATTGACTCTACCAGAGAGAAATCCGTAAAGGAACATCTGTGTCTAGGGCTGTCTCATGTATTCCACTCAGCTTCCTGCACAGTCAAAATACTTAGAATACTAAAACATAAAAATACTAAATACTAATAGTGCTAAAAAGAATTCACCTTAAAAGAACAAATGAACTAGAAGGCACTTGGAGAGCACAAACCTCAACAATTCTCCAACTTGGTCCAACACCCAAGGACAAAATTTCAAGTTAAACATACCCTTAGGATTTGGAATCAAGTCTGTAGCTCCAATCTTCCTAGACAAGGATCCAGTATATTACGTCTGCTCTTGAAATTGCTTTCTCAGACATGTATGTTAAAGCTCAAGATTGCTTCCAATAGTCCGTGATGTATCTGGCGCATGGTGAATCTGTGGTGAACTTGTTTGTCCGACTGTGTTGACAGGAGGAGCTGATCGTGGAGATAGTCAACGATCCAGACTGTCATCCCAAACAGTTCAGACACTCCTACCTCCGCAGCACACTGGTCCTGATCCTGGTCACGCTCATGGTGAGGCTGCCTCACACACACACATTGGTGAATTGTTTGGAAGGATTGACAATGAGTTTTTTGTACACATGAAGAGTTGCATCCCAAAATGAGATGTGCCAGTTGAAAAAAAAATGATCAACTATCTTAAGACCTTTGTTTGCAATTTTAATTTAATTAAATTTAATGATGATGATGATGATGATGATTATTATTATTTTAATAATATCAACATTTTTCAAGGTGAAATCCTCAAAATACTGATAAAATAAACCTGAAGAAGCTGTATGTGAAACACGTTCGCTGCTCAACTTGCATGAACTGTGTAATGAATTAAACCTAAGCATTTTAGCCCTCGTGTGTGGCAGACCTTCACTGATCATTCCACTTGGATATCCGCCTGCAGCACCAAGGCATACTGGGCTAAATATCACTGTGCATGGGACACCTACTATCTTAATGAGTGTCTGTGTGTGTGTGTGTGTGTGTTCCAGTTGGTGCTGATCATCGGGCTGGCCCATGCCCTGGTGGTGTTTCGTGTGGTGGCGGCGCCCCTGCTGTCGGAGGGCAGCTGGGAGTTCATCGGGGACCACGCCAACACCGTGGCTATGATGCTGGGAGCCGTCCTGCACTACCTCACCATTCAAATCATGACCCGGGTAAACATCCTTCTACTATACCCTGAACCCTGTTGACTCAGGTAAATATCCTCCTACCCCACACCCTAAACGTCTGACCTGGGTAAACTCGCCCTCCTATGTCTATTCAATTCTGTTGAGACGACTGAGTTGTTGAGTTGACCGAAGTGTTGCCTACGAGCAGAGGACCTCCAATATGGCCACCGGAGGGTGTGTTACATCACCTGGAAGCCCTCTATTGGTCAGCACACTGCTTTTTCTCCCATAGCAAAAAAAATGAGAGAGCAAAGTGATCCATAAACAAGAACTTGAATCCTCCCTCATAGTGAGATCACTCACTCACTCACTTTCTCTCTTTCTCTCTCTTCCTATAGGTCAACAGGTGGGTTGCCTTCAAGCTATGTGAGATAGGTGAGCCTCAGGATTATTTTTTACTCGAAAAAGTGGAATATTTTTTCTCATGTACATATTTATTTTTAATTTAATAGGAATGATTATTCTATCGAAATATTTTCAAACAATTATATCGTAAAAATATTTCAAGATATTTTTTCAAATGTATTTTAACATACGTGCACATATGTGCCTGGTTTTTAAATAGTTTTTAAATATTTTTTTTTAAATAGGTCATATCAATATATTTTCTGTATGCTTTATTCCAAATCTTATAGCGAATGTCTGTATGTGTGTGTTGTGTATGTAGAGAAGACTCGCTCGTTTGCCGCCACAGAGAGAAGCTTCACAGTCAAGATGTTCACCTTCCAGTTCTTTACTCTCTTCTCCTCACTCTTTTATGTGGCCTTCTTCCTTGGAAGGTAATGTGAAATAATCTTGTAAATTGATTAATGTTTTGTGTGTTTTTGAATAGTTATTTTTGTCTATTTTCCACAAATGGATGATAGCATGAAGCTTAATTCAGTTCATGTCAGCTTCAATTTTATGCCTTCCTGTACCTTCCCAATGTGACCAATAGCAGTGCGCTCTCCTCTCTTACTTTTCATTTGAGCCAATATAGAACATGGAGCCCTCAGATTGCATTGGGCAACAATGTCTTCATGTATTCTGCCTCTACCCTACCACTTCAGATCAGCCTTAACCAGCCATAACCAGCTGTACACAGCCTCAACTAACCATAACCAGCTTTAATTTGCCAATTGACAGATAAAGACAATAGATGTCTGCATGGAGAGGATAGCTACCTAACACTTCAGATCAGCCTTTCCCAGCCTTAACTATCCAATGGAAAGATATCAACAATATGTGATGTCTCTTCTTACAGGATAAATGGACATCCAGGCAGTTATGTGCGCATCGCTGGGAGGTGGAGGCTGGAGGAGGTCAGTAGTTGCAAGATCCGGTTTTATGTCTAAAATGGATTCAGTTATTTTATCAGGCACTCAAAAATCATCTCTGATGTAATGGAACCAATAGATTACACCAAAATATGTGAAACCCTTCTACCTGTCCCTCTTGAACTTACGGCAGGCAGAAGAAAACATCCTAAGTAACTGAAAGGAATAACACTGAATTTGAGCATGCAGATATATTCTATGCCCAAGCACATGTCATTTGTAATGAATTTGCTCTGCCCAGTATCTGTGATGTCACACTGATGTACAGCTACATAAATAATGAATTGTAAAAGATGAAAAGCGTGAGTGTGAGTGTGCTAATTTTGCTGTAAAAAAAACTATTCAGACAAACATTCTATATTTCCACCAAGTCAGTCTTCCGTTTATTTTCAGTAGAGCAGCTCCAGTGTGACATCTGAGATTAGTTGTGAGATAACCATTTTCTAGGTTTGGGAAATACTGCTCCAAAATGTTGGTTGCAGTCCTTAGGCCATTGGGATAATATGTGAATTCCTAAAATGAATAGAATAGAAAAACTTTATTATCCATTTTTGGAAAATTGCCTTTGGCTTCACCATGGCTGCATTAAAAACAACAATCATCATCATCATGGACACAAACGAAGAACACAGGACACTATATAACCCAACACAACATAACAGCGCTTCAAGTACAATAATTATTAAAGTGCAAAGTGTCAAGCATGATTGAAAGGTTAAGAATTAATTCATCAGGGAAATTGCATGTGGGATAAAGGAACTCTTAAATATGTTCTTTTTGGCCCTTGGTGTCCTGTAGCACCTCCCAGAGGGGAGCATCTGAAAGTAGCACTTGCTGTCATCCATTTTGGCACCAGTGGCTAGCTGGTAAATTTTCACTCCCTATAAGCCTACTCATATGGCTCACAGGATGCAGGACTCCTTGTCATTCCATGTATTTGATGAAACCCCAGCTGTTTTTGCATTCTGTCATTCAGTCAAGTTATTAAGTACTAAACCTAAACCTATTTATTAAAGGTGCTCTATACCAATTACCAATGATTTAACTTTGCTCTGCTTCCCTGTCCTCTGTCACGTAGTGTCATCCAAGTGGTTGTCTGACAGACCTCTTCATCCAAATGGCCATCATCATGGTGCTCAAGCAGACGCTCAACAACATCTTTGAGTTCACTGTGCCGTGAGTATGCTAGGTTTTCACTTCAGCATACACTGTAAGCCAGTAAGTGACAATATTTTTTTCTCAAAGGGCACTGGTCTTTTATACCTACTGCTTGCTGCATTCAAATCATCTTGGGATTACCGAGTTAACCTGGCTAGAGTGCTGTTTCTGGTGGGCTAAGAACTGGTGAAAGACAGAATTGGCGATAGTTAAAAAAAAAAATCCACCCCAAAACACTTAAACACTGTTAAAAAACAGCTATTGGCGATGTACTGTCCTTTACCTACCTTCCTTTACCTTTGATTGAAAGCAACAAGTTCACACTGTTTCTCTGGAGGTTGTCAAAAGGCATTCTGGGAAATGTAGGAAACTGAAATAGAAGTAGATGAGGCAAGTTGAGACAAAGCGGATCCTAAGGGTCCTTTAATGGTAAGCCATTGTGTTTTTCAAGCTGGTTGAAGCGCTGTTTCCGGAGGAAGACTTCAAAGAAGCTGCAAAGGAAGTGCGGCCACTGCTACAGGAAGGCATGCCGTGATGAAAACGGAAGCGTGGAACCATGTGACATCTGCAAACTCCGCGATTGGCTGCGTAACTACCACATGGCCGACATTAATGCCTTCAGCCTCTTCAATGAGTTCCTGGAAATGGGTAGGCGTATACGATCGCCCCTTCTTTAATCAGCAGTGTTGTTTTCTCTACCTCTCTTCTCTTCTTGTCATCATTTTACATCCTGAGGGACAGAGTGGCTTTTCTATTGTTCTCTGAGGGTAGGTGGAAGCTATGCAAATCAGCTTTCATACTTTTCAGATTTTCTTGGTTAAAATCTAAAGGCCCAGACACACCAAGTCGATGTGATAGAACTAGCAGCGACCAAGGCCGACTGTCAGATTGCTTTGCGTTGCCTCACGTCACCTCATGTCGCCTGTAAAAGTTGCATATGAACACACAGACTACAGCCGACGGCCAGCTGACGGCTGACATGCACGTACATTCTGCGCCTGCGTTTTTGTCCTACTAAGCATCAAACAAGAGACAAACTGGTGAATGCTGTATCTTTTGAGAAATTTAAAAAAGTACAATTTAAGATCTTTCCTCTCTTCCTTCTCCTCTAGTGGTCCAGTTTAGTTTCACCACCATTTTTGTGGCAGCGTTCCCCCTGGCTCCCCTGCTGGCTCTCTTGAACAACATCATTGAGATCCGCTTGGATGCCATCAAGATGGTCAGCTTGGAACGGCGGCTGGTTCCCAAGAAAACCAATGACATCGGTGAGCTGTCGGAACGCTTATGTATAAGTCCTGATATGGCAAGTGGGATGGGTTGAGGTTTGCCTGCGTGTACGGATGGACGGTATGGCCTTAAATTCAAATCACAATATGATTTCAAGCATAGACGATAACAGTATATATTATACAGTATCATCATTGTCTCCATCTTTGGTGCTAAGAAGAAGAAGAGACTTTCTGAAATATAGAGGGGAGCCAGACCATGTAGGGTTTTGTACACAAACAGTAAGATCTTGAAATCAACTTGATAGTGAATGGGGAGAGACCAAGACCTTTGTGATACTGTATCCTTTTTCTTGGATCTAGTTAAGAGCCTGGTGGCTGCATTGTGGACTAATTGGAGGCATGAGAGAGGATTGACTGATGCCGGAGTACAGTAATCTAAACGGGTTGTGGATAAATGTATAGGTGACTCGCTCTAGATCGGAAAATGTTTTTAGGCAAGATTTTGAGTTTGTAGAAGCTGTATTTAAATGACGGGGTTAACTTGTCTATCAAATTTCAGGCCATGATCAAAGATGACACCACAAATAATATTTATTCCAGAGTCTTGAGACTCCATGAACCATGGTTGATATCTACTGTCATAGAGCAAATATATACTGGTATACCTGTCATAGCATTTATACCACCTACCCTTGTGTGTGTGTAAGTAGGGGAGACCTGGGCAACGTGGGACAGAGTAAAAAAAGAAAAGCTGTGTGGTGCCATGAAATCTAATCTCTGGTCTGTGAATGATTCACAGCATGTTTCACCAATGGAAACGCTCTATTTTTAGTCTGTCCCAAAGTGCCCCTGTCCCACAGTGCCTCGGTCTCTCCTACTGTATAATCCCATCCCTGTGTTCTGCCTCCAGGTATATGGACCAAGGTGTTGGAGGTCATCGGTGTGCTGGCTGTGATAGCCAACGGCCTGGTAATTGGAGTTTCCTCGGACTTTATTCCCCGCCTCGTCTACCGCTACCGCTACGGACCTTGTGCCAATGGAACCACACACACACAGTTCGTAATGCCTCCACCTTTAGTGCACACATAGAAACATAGGGTTAGCAGCAACCCTGCTGAGGTTGTAACATTAGATAACACCTCAGCGGACTGGTCAATTGTGTTGTAGACTCTTCTGTCCTGCAATGCGTTTCCTTTTTTCGTTCCAGTTGCATGCATGGCTACATTAATGACACTCTGTCCTTGGCCAACATGACAGACCCAGCAGTTGGGCAGGACTTCCTCCCCAGTCAGCTGATCACAGAGAACGGTTTCAATGTCACACAGTGCAGGTGGGACAACCAGCTGGATGTCTTAGCTCTAACAATATAACCCAGGCCAATTGTACTTTCAGGTTTGCATAAAAAGCATAAAACATTTGATGTCCTGAAGATTTTCAGAATTGGAGCAAAAATGGCAGGGATCGACCCTGGTGGCCATTTTTCTTTCTCACATTGCAAACAAATGGGGTTTTTCTCCATATCTGTAGGACTGATCATGATACAGTAGGATTGGAAAAAGTATGCCAACACCTATGTTTTGATGGCCAAGGAATACAATAGTGCTGAGGAAAACACCATAAACTGTATAGATCATCATGTAACGGCCAATTCCATTATATTTTGTAACTGAGATCATTGCTATTCTACTATTTGTGACAATCAGGCATATGGGAAATTTCTACCCAGATTGCCCCCAGTTACTAATCATAGAAATTATTAATAATTTATAATTTTATAGTTTGGGTTAAAAACACTTGTTAAGAGGTTGGAAATGAAATGATTATGGTGTGTATGTGTGTAGCTATAAGGACTACAGGAGCGACAAGGACTACACTCTGACTTCTCAGTTCTGGCTGGTTTTGGCTGTGCGCTTTGCCTTCGTCATCCTGTTTGAGGTACGTTATCCACACAAGGGTTAGACTGATACATGGGTCTGATTATCAAAAACGGGATCTGGTCATGGGATCTGGTCAAGTCAGTGATCTGATGCAGTTTAACCTGATAACTTCTAATTTATTATTAGTAATATTTTTATTATTATGAATTGTCAGTTTTAGTGTCCCATAGTCTAAATGCTGTTTCAGAGCCTTTTTCCATCCCGACAAAATTCTCAAAATCCATGAAAATGGTAAGAATTTGAAGATATTGAATATTGGCGCATGCTATCAGCAGTTTCAGTTCAAAACTTTGCCTTCAAAAACCCATATCGGTCAAACCTTAGTTCATCTACTGTATGTACCTACTAGACTGGGCCAGACTAAGTGACGGTTTGTCTTCTGTTCTTCCTGTCCCACACAATAAACAACCACAAGGTGACATATTTGTTACTGACAGCATCATTCATTGGGGACATGCTTGCTAAATCCTTGTGGTTCTTTTGTACCTGCTGTGGTTCATTGGTGTTTTAAGCTCTCAAATCCAACTGCTTCAATACATGAGTGGTGTTGTGCTCAAAGCACTAAATTGTCATGCAGCATCCATGCTGCCAAATCTAAAATATGCTGCCCAAAAAGTAGTTAAGGGGGCATTAAGTAATCTATAACTTTTATCAACCTCTATTGGTGACCAAGGCATTGCAACAGCATCGCCAGGTCTCTGGCACAGCCTATGGTGGCCTGTAATTGACACAAATAATAAAGTCACATTTCCTCACAAAAGCTAGCTATTTAGAGCAAAGATCCAATAGAAACATTTAGTGAAGAGGTAATGTATCACAATGCAGTACACTGATCAGCCATAACATTAAAACCACTGACAGGTGAAGTGAATAACATCGATTATCTCGTTACAGTGGCACCTGTCAAGGGGTGGGATATATTGGGAAGCAAGTGAACAGTCAGTTCTTGAAGTTTATGTGTTGGAAGCAGGAAAAATGGGCAAGCGTAAGGATCTGAGCGACTTTGACAAGGGCCAAATTGTGATGGCTAGCCGACTGGGTCAGAGCATCTCCAAAACGGCAGGTCTTGTGGGGTATTCCCGGTATGCAGTGGTTAGTACTTACCAAAAGTGGTCCAAGGAAGGACAACCCGTGAACCGCGACAGGGTCATGGGCGCCCAAGGCTCATTGATGCGCGTGGGGAGCGAAGGCTAGCCCGTCTGGTCTGATCCCACAGAGGAGCTACTGTAGCACAAATTGC